>JAZHYW010052869.1:0-26474 GCA_037355805.1 Ixodes ricinus
AAAAGTCGGTGACACTTCAGCATCCCAAAAAATGGGGAATACACCAGCTATGAGTTACTACCATTTGAATGTTTAGTTTTTGCGGACCCAAATGGGCATAATGCGTGATAAGTTTCTCAGCGAGCGATTTTAAATTTGTAAACAATTCTTTGTAAAATTAGGATAGAACAAATTAATCAATCGCCTGAATTTGCCGGGCCATGGTCGACAATTAAAGAATTTATAAAAATTTCTGCTTTGCTTTCGAGCAGGGTTGTCGCGATACGACAAATTTCTTTACCACGTACTCGATTCGGGAGGAGCTAAGCGTTAGTTGCAGACGAGATTTCGCTAGGCAGCAACTGTCGAGTCACACTTGGATAGGAGCATCGGTATCGGCAAGCTCAATGTAGATAAAACAAGTGTGCGGCCCACTGCAACACAACTGTGCGCGCATGCACAGCTAAGACAGCCCGCCATTTACTATGGTTAATGCAAAACCTTTTTCTACAGCAGCCTCTACAGATCCGGAGAAACAAGAATCAGAGAGGCTGTGAATATCCCTGACTCACGCCGCGCAAGCTGTAATGTGAAGCTCCATGGCTTGTTTTTGAACATTTTAAAGTCTGTTTAATATAAAAAAGCAACTTCGAGGCACTGTTATTCAATAGAAAGGTCACCCACAAAAACGTTATACGAGTTTCCTTATTAAATAGGTCGTTTTTAATCGGCATAGAACCGAACTAGCATATCCACTCCGTGCTTCGGCACTAGCGCGTGGTCTGCTCGCATCCTACCAGCTGCGTCACACGAGGGGCGCCCGCGAGGTGGCGCCACCAACCATCTCGTCGCGTTCAACACATCTCGTGCGCTGCTTGTGGAGAGGTGGACGAGACGGCTGAGCACTTTATACTCTACTGTAAAGGCTCACCCTATGCCTACCGAAGACAACATAGATTTAATAAAGTCATTGGGTTTTAGAGACAGCGAAGGAAAAGTGGATTTGAAGACAGTAGAGATTACCAAGCAAAGATTAAGTGAATGGTGGCAGAAAACGAGAGAAAGCTAGGTATTTTCTTATTAACTGATGGCAAGGGAGTTTTATAGCCTCAGTTTCTTTTCAGCGCGGAGCGAATATAGTTTTCACATTTAAATATTCTAAGCTTAAAAAAACACTGAACCTAAAAAAAAAATATTTTTTTTGTGTACCTAATTAGGACAGGCATGTCTCAAAACTAATGTTCATCGAAAGAAAAAAATTGTTTGCCCATTGTGTATCCTACAATGCGAATTTTTCGATTTGCGGGCGAAACCGAAAGCTTTTGTACCCCGGGAGTGTGGTTTCCGAAAGAGGGATTGGCGAAGCTAACTCGGACGGCTCACTTGAGGGGTACGAAAGCTATTATCATCATCCCATAGAGGTACAATTTCGGTTTCGCCTGCACATCAAAAAATTCGCATTATAACATAAATATTGGGCGAAAATCATTTTCTTTTGACGAACATTAGATTTTGAGACATGCCTGTCCTAATTAGGTATTAAAAAATTTCGGGTTCAGTGTCCCTTTAAATGGCAAGACAAAATGGCTAGGTGGCGTAAGCTGCCCCCGATCCAAAGGGCTCAGCCGGATTCATCCATCCATCCATCCATCCGTCGCCTATTGGGCTAGAACAGGTTCTCGTAACGTTGGGCTAGGGTATCATGACACAAAAATGAAATAAAAAAGTTTAACGAAAGTGTGCAACAAAACTGTGACGCAAATTCCCCGCTAAATTTAGCGGAGAAACTGAATTGGTGTATAATGATGCACCATTTCCTATTTTCGCGCTAAATTTAGCGGGGACAATTCATTGGTGCATGATTATACGTCACTTCGGATTTTCTCGCTACATTTAGAGGGGAACGCACCTGCACAGTTTGTGCCTCCCGACTTCATCCGCTTTATTTTCTAAAATTCTTGGGCCTTTAAGTCGTCAAGCGACTCACGGCCGGAAAGTCGTTTGCAGTTATGCATAAATGAACAATCGGAGGGGCATCGCAGGACGTATAACTCAGTCAGCGCAGCATTTGGAACCCTTCTTTTTAGCATCATGAGACTGTGCACCGAAGAAACTACGGTCGCTGGAGTTCCCTTCAAGCCTGGGATGAACATCGACATCCCCTTTGTGGGAATTCATTACGACCCGGAATTTTTCCCTGATCCCGAGACGTTTAAGCCTGAAAGGTATGATTTATAAGCACACATCTGGATGTTATTAATAGGGCGGTTTCATTTTAAGTCGAACACACCTGTCGGGGTGGGAATTTTGATTTGCCTAAAAATACTTGTACAGTAAGTAGCCCCACAACCTTCATGAACAAAGCCGCTCTAAAAAAATTTTAACGAATTTCTTTTCGCAAGAAGTATTCAGTGGAGCAAGGTTAAATACTACATTTCGGCTGCTTCATTTTCGTACTCCAGTTCTGTCGATTGTTATAAAAAGGTAAAACCGAAAGCTCGCAATTTTTGTTCTTATAAATGTATGATGCGCGGCCTGTTGTTTTGCTTAAACTCAACTGCTCTGGCATTTTTCGCGCCAGGAATTAAAATGACAAAAATCGTATCTTTGACGTTTTGGTAACACTTGCAGCCTTGTATCTGAAGATGCATCACAAATGTTCCTTACTATAGTCCGTTGCAACCTAAGAACGAAGGGCGAGGGTAAGACGGGCCGGGAAGGAGGAAGCAGACGGAACGCTAAAGAGAGAAGGAGGTTTTCCCCTCTCCTCCAGCGTTCCGTCTGCTTCCTCCTCCCCGGCCCGTCTTACCCTCGTCCTTCGTACTTAGGATCCCTAACAGTTCTAAACATGTGCTATCGACTGGTTTGATTCAGTTAATTAAATTAGTTAAATTTATTATCGCGATGTTTTACCCCCCGCCGGGAGTAACACGGACCTTTTCATCCGGTGGTACCACTCGATGAAAAGGTTCGACTGGCTCTTGTCCAATCATTGAGACGAGCGCTGCGTCAGTATTCGGCAGACAGTCGGCCTGTCGACATCCGTTGCTGGCAACTAACCGGATATGGCACCTAACCGGATATAAATTAAAAAACAATTTTGTATTTCTTTTTTTTTCTAGTATAACGAACGATGTTAGCTTTCTGTTATTCTCCCCCCCCCCTTTTTTTTTTTTTGGCTGCATTTTCGGTAATGTTTGAGTCCCACTAGAGCGACAAATAGAGACGCACGACAGCGACAAGCATCAAATATATGCAGGATGTTCGCGATGGTACCTTTGGCAGGCGTTTAGTCGTTCGGTGCTCGTAAAGTAAGCACGAGTGATTGCAAGCCTGCCAAAGATATACCCTCGCGTGCATGATACTCGTGTTCGAGCATAGCCTTTTTTATTTTACAAAGCCTGTCAAATCGCGATAAAAGACTTGTTTGAGGCTTATCGCTGTCGTTTGTTCCTGTTTGTCATTCTAGTGGGACTCGGGCATAAAAATGATAGAGTGGAGAATAAAAATCAATTATTTAAATCGTAAAATAAATCATGATTACATCAAACCATGCTCGTAAAAATAATCCCGAAATTTTTATTTGCCGCTCGTCTATCATTTGATGCTTTCGTATTTAAATCGAAGAATCACCAAGCAAGAAAGATTTATATAAGGCTGACAACGAGCAAAAGACATTCTCTTCTGAGCAGATCGGGGCGGTGAGCTCGATTGAGAACACTCGGGCCGTGCTAGGGCCTCGCGAACGCCACCGATTGCGTAGCCTTATTTGTTATTACGTGCTTCTTGTTTTGTTATGTTTAGCTTTGTTTTCGTTCCCTGGGGGTTAGGCCAACAGACGCACCAAGCGTACGGAGCTTCCGCCTTTCTGTTTCGCCTCAGCACGCCCCAGGAAAACACCTAAGCTTGTGCAAATAAAGAATTATTATTATTATTATTATTACTACCTTCCAATTTGTTTGTCAGCTGCGTAACAGATCCTACTGCATCAAAATCAGGACGCAAAAGAAACGCAAAACTATACAAAGGGTGTCACAACAATCAACTCAAAACGGGCGAAAAGAAGCTTTCAACTAGAAAAAAACAACAGGAGTTGGTTTTGTCTTAGTACAGCGGGGATTACATCAATAAAAGGTTCATTAACCTGTAACTTCACCTTTCACCGATCATTTCTTCTCCATTGTTATCAATGATCCAACGCAGTGGTTCTCAGCCATTGATGTTTCGCGGACCCCTTGTGGATCGGCGGAGTTGATGAAGGACTCCGTTCGTGGTGAGGGAAAAGGAAGGTAGAGGTAAATTTTGATAGTTATCTAATCAATTGATAGAACTAAGGGCTAGTGCAAGTAGACCTCTGGTATTTACGCATACACATGAAAACTCTCCCGAAATCTAAAACATTTCTTCTCGATCCGAAAAAAATATTTTATTGCAGGGTTGACTGACTTCGCGGACCCCTAGAATACCTTCGCGGACCCCAGGGGTCTGCGGACCCCCATTAGAGAACCACTGATCTAACGAATTAATCAATCAATCTGCCATGTTGAGAAATACATCTATTGTCAAAGATTCAATTGCTAGCTTCACTGACTTAAATCGAATAATTTTTTTTTTCCGAAAGTACCGATTTGTTTTCATCCCGGTAATCCAACGCACATCCACGCACTGTTGTAAGTCGGACCGCAGCCGAAGCTATGAATGATCCGATGGAGCCAATCAGGCAGCACCAAAACTGCATCGTCATGGGCGCTTATTGCCTCTGTGCGTTGGCTATCAGCTATCACCAACTCAAACACGCGCAGCTGCAATGCGCCGCGATCCTGCACTTTTTCTGTACACGATTGGTTTGGCCGGCGATAGCAAACCCGGGACAACGAGCATCGTGACAATGCACTTTGTCACCGCCCGATTCGCGCCATTGGATCGCGGCGTCGGCTGCGCAACGGAAACCTCGCAAAAAATGTACTTTTTTTGTTCTTTTTGTTTTCCTTTTTCCGGGGATTATTTTTGTCATTCTTGTCCAGCTCGCTTGCACCTTTGCATTTATTTGCATTATAATGATAACCTTAAATTGCAAGCTTCACCCTAGTTGGTGTTAGACTGGTGGCAGCTAATAAAACCCGTTTGCTCTACTGACGTCTAACCCCTGGTTAGCTCAGTTGGTAGAACGCTCCACCTGTAATGGAAAGGTCCCGGGGTCGATACCCGGACCAGGCGGATTTTTCCGGTCGCTCACCAGTCACCTGGCTGTGTTTGGAGATTTGTGTTTGTCCTTTGTCCCTCTTGAAATAATCCCTGGAGAAGGGTCCAGGGATTATTTTCGTCGTGTAATTCTTCATTGACGGCCAGGTTCCTGCCCCAGAACAAGGACAACATCAGACCGTTCACTAATCTCGCCTTCGGTGCCGGCCCCCGAAATTGCGTGGGAATGCGTCTGGCCATGGTGCAGGCGAAGGTGGCTTTGGCTTCCATGCTGCGTCACTTCGAGTTTCACGCGTGCCCGGAGACGATGGTGAGCTCTCGTTTGGTCCGCTATCACGTATCGTAATGTTGGCAGCTCAAGATAGCAAATCTGAGGTCGTCTGTCAACATCAAATTTCCACAAGTGGCAGAGGGAATCCGATATCTGACTACTACGAAATACAAACTGCATCTTTCTAAAATAGTTCTTATTGCTGCAGCTAATTTTTTTTAAGTCGAACGCAATTAAATTGAGTTCGTATACTTTGTTTATTTGTTGAGTGCTTCAGAAAAGTATTGTCTGAAGAGTAGAACCGGTCTCAAACCTAAACGGACAGCATGAGCGTGCTTGCCTGAAATACTCTCAAAAGCAGCACTTGGGCAATGTGGCGAACAATGATGTACTAGACGCCGTTATACAAAACGGGAAAATCAGTACCGTTTTGTCTAGCCTAGCTGCCACTGCCGGCTACCGCAACAATCAGATTTTAAGCAAATCCTGAAATCGTAGGACAGAAATATCGAATCTTGGTCCGAGAGATGCCTCAGCTCGGGCTCATACATTAAACTAGCGTCACAAATTAAAAAAAAAGTATAATAAATATAAAACTAAGAAAAAACTTAATAAGGAGGTTTAGAGCTCAGTGGAAGCTCCCGCACCTCTTTCCACTTTGACAGGGCGGTAGCTGGAGAGGAGGCGAGCTCCTTTCCAGCCTTCGCTCCGCTGAAGTGGAAAGGGGTGGGAGGAGCTTCCCCTGAACTCTTCACCTATCACTTACTATAAATAAAAAATCGTCCCCCCATCGCCAAAAAAATGTTACTAAGAATTTTTTTTGCTTTTCTCATTGCAGGTCCCCGTAAGGTTTCAACCAAGACACATGATTCCACAAACAGATGGTCCCTTGATGTTGAGACTTGTTATGCGCAATGAGAGTGAATAGCCACCAGCCAAGCATACCACCACCCAGACAGACAGAAAAGGCCCAGCGACTTGCACTGCTGCTTGATGGGTCCCGTCAGTTCATAGTGTCGGCTGCGTCTGGACTGATACGAAGTAGAGTATGCCTTTTCATTTTTTTCGAAATGGGGCCCTCTTCTTTGAATCATACAATAAAGGAGATCAGTGATGACCGATCATTGTCAGACCCCGCTTACACACCAAAGAAACGTCGAGACAATTTCTCTCTGAAGAACAGTTCTTTGTCGGGAGACATTGGAGTCAATGTCGCGGTGAGGAATGCAAAAGCAGGGGCTCAAGCGAAAATAATTCAGTTGCAGAAATGTAATCACCTAGAAATCGATTTTGTTCTAGGTTTTGGCTCCAGGACATTAATCTAGCATTCGCTACAAAACCGGCTTGCTTCCATTCAAAAGACGCTCAAAGGGGTTGGGTCTGGTGATGAAAAAAGCCAAGTCAATGGACAATTTTTGGAAATCACTTGGTGAGATTCTGGTATGTAAATATGTGAACACGTGCTCAAGCGAGCGCGGGCACTCCCTCACCCAAGGAAGCTAGATTCTGTTGGCTTCACTGAGCTTCAAAAACCTAGCTTTGGCTCCTCCAGAGTCCCTTTTGTGCCTATTGTGGTGTTGATTTGAAGACCCAGGAAACAGCGGCAGGTTCACAAGAAACTGAAGAAGCATCAATTACCAACAGCGTTCGCATTGTTAGAAAAAAAAAATGGTCAAAAGAAAGGGGAACAAGCTCAATGCTCATTGTCTGCGAGCACAGGCCCCAATCTCGTTTGCATGCTTGCCATCCTGCTGCTCTCTCCATCCCTGGTACTCGACCAGTTTGGTTTATTTTCAACACTGGGTTATATTTAAACCTAAAAGTTCGTTCTAGGGTGCTTGTTCCCTCTCCTTCCTAATCTGCACATTGTTTCATCCTGGCAATCCTCAAGCCCGTTTTCCACAAAGTGGCACCAATTACTTTTAAAATAAAAAAAACGAAAAAAAAATTATGCAACATTTTTTGAGTATTTACAGTCAATTCTATGGAAAAGTGGATTTGCTTTGCAAAATAAAAGGTGCAAAAGCACATACTCAAAGTGCTTTTATTTGTCAGTTACTTCGCTATTAGAGCACTCTCAAACATTCGAAAGTCAGTAAATACAAAAAATAATTGCATGACATAAAATCAATTACAGAAAACTTCCTATTCACATTAGATTCGGATATGGGGTCACTCATTATTTGTATAGATAGAAAAAGCGTGAAACTTCGAGAACATTGACGTATTGCTTTATTACCGGACATCTCAGCAACAGCATGAAATAAATGCAATCCTGGCCTACTGCTTATGCTACATGTACCTCCTCTATTGCTCTATGCACAAAATCACAATTCCCTAGCAAAGCTGAATGCATATTTGCTGTGGCAGTAGGTAGAGCAGTACACATGTGAATGACTCTTTGCAACCTGGTCCCTCTCAATATCATCTAACACACCTAGATTTTAGAGGCTAGTAATTTTTTTTAAGTAATTATGTGGCATTAGTTTTAAATGCATCTTCGGGCAACTTACAATTTATGCTGTAAAGGGGCACAATAAGAGAGCAACTTAAAACCTTCCTGATCCCAGCACCTATATCAATAACAAGCTTATATAAAATTGCACAAAAACTAAATGGGTGGACAGAAATACTGCACACTCCCATAAAAACATGTTGCTAACAATTCTCGAGGCAAATCTAAGATTTGTCTACATGGCACTTTTTTGCATGGGAAAGACAACGAATAAGTGCACAGAACAGTCAGAATAGACCGTGCTCTCTCAATGCCCAGATCAAAAGAGTCACAAAATCTGGCTTTTAAAGCAAACAAAACCAGAAAGCAAGATCTGAGCAAGAGTGCAGTGTGTTTACCTTTAGCATTTTGAATAGGATACCTTCTAAACTGTGGCCTAGAAACATGGAACGAGAAGCTATTGATTTTCATTCTCCTGATATCTATTAGGTCGCCAAATATGCATACAACTTTCAATTTATTTATTCGAGAAAAAAAAACCTGCACTGCCAATAGTCATTACTACAAGGTTGCAAGTCTGGCGGAGGATTGTACTACAAGAGCTTTCACCGTTCATGTACTTGCAAACGAGGTCCGCATCAAGTTAAATAGATCCCAGAAAAGAGCCACTGGTAAATTAAAGGATGGAGGGGAACACTGTTTGCTGTAAGAAAGCAAAAATGTAATCAGCCAATTGTCAGTGTAGACCTAAAGGCTTACAAGCCCGTAGCCATAACTGTATACAATGTTGTACACATTCCTGTGACTTCAGAATGTTTGAACCCTTGTACGGTGGTGTGGGACACAATGGTCACCAAGTGCACCCATGTACCACCATGTCGGCTTGAGTGCTGGCTTCCTTCCGTTGTTTCCGAATGCAAGCTTTCCTCTCTTATTTTTCCAACGTTAAAGTAGACAGGGGTAGATTTACGGGTCAAGCTGGGGGGGGGGAGGGGGGGCATTTGGCTGGGGAGGGGAGGGGGGTCTGCAGAGAGATCTGACATCACGGGCAAAGTGTTGACCAGACCTATTTTGTTGACCTAATATTTGCCATTTCAGCAAAAACTGAACACTCCTTCCTAAAAAGTTCACAAATGTCGTTTTTCCCTTGAAAAAAAAAAAGTTGCCCTTGGGGGGACTTGCAGGTGGCTGTCCCCCTCTCCATCTTCCCTTAAATCTGTCCCTGAAGATGAGTAGAATCTCGTTGATACGATCACGGTTCATCTGAATTTCGGGATGATACCAATTTTTCAAAATTTCTGGCCAAAGTTTGTTAAGATTGTTCATGTACTTATATAACATTTTAAAATAATCCAAATGCTTTCTCGGCCACGGTGGATCATACGAACGATGATCCACGTTTACACATCTTTTAGGGCGGCATCACTCAGCTCTTACAACCATTGAAGGCGTTCTTGTCATTTTTCTCGCCATTCTTTCTACACATGTGCCGTGCAATCACAATAACCGTTGGTGTGTTCCAAAATTCGAAAACATACCCATGTCCAGCGCTGCTGCACTATCTGTGTTGTCACATGATTCGAATTCCACTTGCTGGAGTAATTTGCATTCACCCACTCCAGGGCATTTTTTTATTGTGAAGTGATAAACGGGTTTTAGTAACTCTCAATCACTCCAATAAAAATGAGAAATAACATTTGGAATCAGCGTTGATCATGTGGTCAACGCTGATCAAACTGCTTTTGCATGTGTGGATTCGTAAATTATACAGTGGCTGCTCCTCTGGAGCCAGAAGAAAAGTTGACAGTTGAGGACAGGGACCTATTTTGTACTGAAGAATCGGCCTTCACTTTCATTACTGCGGTAGTGACAACCTCACGACTTGCAAATTAAGGACTGTCAAGGAAATTATTCACAAAGCGACAGCACCGCAAAGAAGAGACAAGTAGCAGAGATGATGATGGTGACGTAACTAACGACGAGCAACCGCCGACGAACAACGTTTTAGCGAACTCCAACTTTTTATCGAAAGACACTTAAGCAAATGGTCGGCAGCCGCGAAGTGGTGTTTACGGGTCGGCCAGGTGGGCTAACAATTTTGCAATGAGCCGCCGCAGACTGTCGCCACCAAGCGGCGTGAATGCAGTCAGGGGGGAGAGTTAACATGTGCCCCAGTTATTCGCTGAAGCGTCGATTCGCTCAAATGACCGCTGTTCACTAAAACATCATTCGCTTATGTGATGTGGACCCATAGTGAGCTCAATCAACGTCAGCGAAGACACGTACGCACGTTTTAACATGTTCCAAAAGTGCCTCTTGGGTGACGACAAAAAAAAAAAAGGACTATACCGTTTCAGCTTCCGTCCGAGCGCAGCCCAAAGGCTGAGGGACGGTTCACAACTTCGAGAAGAGCATTCCTACGCACCACAAAGTAGTCCACAAAGTAATTTCTTTTAGAATAACTGTTTTGTGCGTAAACATTGCACAATATTCCAGATGTGTACTGCTGAGAATGATTTGAAACTAAAGGAATCAAATCTCTGAAGTTTATGTTTCTATTAATAAATGTAAATGCATGTGGTTTGGTCAAAACACGAACATCCGCTGGCAACACTGGCTGCAGCGATCGGTTTTTCTGTGCGATTTCGTTCCCTGTCATCGTCGAATCATGTGCTCGCTGCTTTCCTCACCGAGTCGCTTCCAAGACGCCCTTTCGCAAAGGCACGTTTGAGCGTCAGGCGGAGAGGTCGTGATGAATGTCTACTTTCAAATTGGGCAGGAGACTCCGGCCGCGTCATACCGCGATTGCGTTGTAAACAAGCAAAGCGTCCGGGCCACTACAATTCCAGGTACGCGGCGAAATCAGGGCACCCCATTACCTGCCAATCACATTGAACGCCGAGAAGCTGGTGTAAAGAACTGCGCCTCGAACCCTAGTATATCCGAACAATACAAGGAAGCATCAACGGCCGGGTCCATCGGGGACCTTGCAACCTGTACTTAAATCTCGAAACTATGCCGAACAGGTGGAAAGCTCGGACACAGATGCCAGCGGCCAGCCTACGTACTGACATCCCCTGTGACTAGGTTTCAGGGCGTGAAAGGGCACTTTTTAGACCTGTAGAAGACGATACCGTTCATGGATGGATGGATGGATGGATGAATACGGCTGAGCCCTTTGGATCGGGCGGTAGCTTACGCCACCTAGCCAATTTGTCTTACCATTTAAGCTTAGAATATTTAAATGTGAAAACTATATACACTCTGCACTGAACAGAAAGTGAGGCTATAAAACCCCTTGCCATCAGTTAATAAGAAAATACCTAGTTTTCTCGTGCTTTCTGCCACCATTCACTTAATCTTTGCTTGGTAATCTCTACTGTCTTGTAATCCACTTTTCCTTCGCTGTCTCTAAAACCCAATGACTTTATTAAATCTATGTTGTCTTCGGTAGGCATAGGGTGAAGCCCTTTACAGTAGAGTATCAAGTGCTCAGCCGTCTCGTCCACCTCTCCACAAGCAGCGCACACTGTATCCATTTCCTGGTACTTCGCTCTGTATGTTCTGGTTCGCAAAACACCTGTCCTTGCCTCAAACAACAATGAGCTTCCCCTAGAATTATCATAAATGCTTTCTTTGGCAATAACTGTTTTGTTTAATCTATAGCTTTCCAGAGCCCTCTTTGTCTGCATTCCCTCTAGCCACCGATCTCTTTCTGTGGCCTTAACTTTCTTCTTAACGGAGACCTGCTCTTCCGTAACCCCACTATAGCCTAAAACTTTCCTCTTAATTTCCTAGTGCGCTGTCTCCACTTTGTGTCTATACTCCTCATGTATAAAAAGCTGAAAACCTTTCGTGCCCATTGCTCCCCATCCATTTGCCTCAACCGATCCTCAAATTCTATCTTGCTCGCAGCTTCCTGCCCTCAAATGACGCCCATCCCATGTCTCCTTGCACTCCCTGGTTTGGCGTTTTGCAATGTGCCCCCAAAGCCAGCCTACCTACTCCGCGCTGTTTTATTTCTAGTCTTGCATGCACTTCGGATTTCATGCATAGCACTGCGTTTCCAAAAGTTAAACCAGGCACCATGACTCCTTTCCAAATCTCTCTCACCACCTCATACCTGTTGTAATTCCAAAGTGCTCTATTTTTCATTACAGCTGCATTTCTGCTGCCCTTACCTATTATATACTTTTCATGCTCACTGAGATATGCTGCACCATCACATATCCATACTCCTAGATACTTGTATTTACTAGCTCTCTCCACTGCAATATTCTGTATCTTCAGCCTCTCAACTTCATCATCGTTAAAAATCATGACTGCTGATTTTTCACTACTGAATTCTAAACCTAATTCCTCCCCTTCCCTACCACAGATGCTCATTAATTCCTGTAAATCTATCCTGTTGTTAGCCATTAGAACGATATCATCTGCATACATCAATCCCGGTAAGGATTGCTGAATTTTTTGGCCTAGCTTACTGTACGAAAGGTCGAATCCAAGCCCACTCTTCTCTAGTCTATCCTCCAATCCTCTCAGATACAACATAAACAGCAAAGGCGATAACGGGCACCCCTGCCTAAGGCCTCGTCCTATCTCTATTTCCCCCGTTGCCTTTCCTTCCCATGTTATAATCACCTTATTATCTTTGTAAATGTTCCTCAATATTGCTGTTAGTCCTTCATCTAGGTTTAAGCTCTCCACTATGTCCCACAGATTCCTTTGGTTCACATTGTCATAGGCACCCTTGATATCCAGAAACGCCAGCCAGAGCTGTCTGTTTTCTTTTTGCGCTATTTCTATACACTGTGTTAGAGAAAACCACATACACCCGTAGCAGACAGAAATACTCGGCGACGCGGGGCGGCGCGGGCGACCAGCGCGCGCAGCGGCGTAGCGGAGTGATACAAAAGTGCAGGCGAGATCGCGTGACCTATTGCCGGCGTGTGATTGGCTCCGGCAACACGTAGCTTTGGCTGCGCTCGGACGGAAGCTGAAACGAAGTATAGTTTTTTGTTTATACGAATTTCAGATGATACAAATATTTTCCGCAATCCCTCGAGATTCATATCATCGAGATTCTACTGTAGACACACAACATGAAATGGGCAAATTGAGCCTACCACTGAGCGTGAAAAGAAAACAAACTACTACCAATGTCTTTTTCCCTTCAGTCCCTTTCTTATTTGGTTAAATCAAGACATGCAGTTCGATGGAAAACTCCCCGAGTAGGACACCCTATGAGGAACATGGAAAACACATATGTATGCACGAACAGATTTCAAGCGACTAGAGTTAGCCTCCTAGAAAGCGGGTTGACTGCGTTGCAGCACCTTCGGAGCTCCTCCTTTTATAGAACCTTCCAGGCTCTGCTGCACTCAAGCTTTCTTGCTGTTGACGGCACCGCTACTCATCATCACGCCGCAGCACCACTCGAAGCATCAGGGGCCCATCCATTTTGAGGAAGAAGGTTCCTCGGCTTGAACTTCAGTGGGATCTGCAACAGGAATAAAACAGCATACTTCACATATGGGTAAAGCTGCATTTGAAAAAAAAAACAAAAAACTCTTTTGTTTGACTAGAAATTTCTGCTAGAGGACAAGGAAAGTTGCTTAAAATATTCACAATTCTAAAAAAGACAAAAACCACTATCTACCGCTAAGCAAACTACCGTAAAATACCAAGCAAGCACCCACTCAAAAACTTGAAGATACCGTATTTCTCACACTTTTTTTGCGGAAAATCAATGAAAAGTGGGGGGGTGCGGGAATTATACGGGGAAAATTTTCACAGCGAAAACGTGAAACTCTAAAAAACAAACAAACAAACAAAAAAACGAGGCGGCTGCAATTTGGGGTTTTTACGCGACGGCTACCTACAAGGTTTGAGAACTACCAATGCAGGTCTTACCTTAACAATAAAACCACAGGTTTAACAAAAGCAAGATTTATTTACAAAGACAGTTTGAGTTAAGATTTCAATACGTTGCAGATAACGTACCTCAGGTTTGAATTTCACCGCTCATTCACACTGGAAGCGGATCCGCGTTTGCAAAGCAGGTAAGGGACAGCGTGTTGTATAAAGATCCAGTGCAACTGCCGCGCACTCCATGACATCAAGTGCGCGTGCAATTGTACTGGATCTTTATACAACGCATTTGCGCGATCCGCTCCCAGTGTGGATGAGCGGTCAGTCCTAGCATCGGCTGGTCGTTGCCCTGGTTACCCCTCGTCGCCACCTCCCGATTTCTCGACGACCGCGGGCTGCGCGAACACCATTTAGTTGCACGCACGCGAGACCGGCTCAACTTGACAGTGTGACTAGCATCTGAGAGATGGCACTAGGCTGCCTAGGACGCCTTGGGTGCTTGGAGGATTAAACGGCGCGCGCCGGAAAATGCGGGCAGTGGAGAGCGCGTGCATCATGCGGGTTTTCGCGAGCAGGCGACCTTCGCCGCTGCAGTTTTGGGGGTGCGAGGATTACGCGAGGAAAAGGAAAATCCAATTTTCGGTGGCTCACATTAGGGGTGCGAGGATTACGCGAGTGCAAGGATTCTGCGAGTAAACACAGTAACCACGAAAAAATGAGGATGGTGCCCGTTAGGTTTGAAAGCAGATAAGCAAAAGGGGCACATGATAGAGTAGGCCTTCGTTTAAAGAAACACTGACACCCCCAAAATATTTTTTAAATTTTTCGCCAGGCACTTTATTATGGTGTCGGAGGACGACCCAATTAATATTTTGCAACAGAGTAGCGTATTTTTTTAATAAAGCCAAAAGACGCAACTGCTCGAAACCGAAACCGAAACTCGCGCACGGAGGTCGGAGGAGTGGAGAGGAGAGAAGTGGCGGAAGTCACGTGGCTACACCCAACCGTGCGCTCTCTTTTTCGTCCCCCTTTTCTGCGTAGCAGACGACATGCGATGTAGCGGGAACTGTTTGCCGTGCGATTCTTTTGCAGTTATGTTTGTTCCGCTCGCTCGTTCTGTACTCCAAGATGAGTTGTTTTGTACATTGAGGAGCTGGAGATGAGTAGTGAGTGCCCGTGGTTAATTTCCATGATCGGCTCCGAAAAGAATACACCCAAGATGTTGCGTGAAGAGCTGGCTCACATGTCCTGCGCCCGAAAAAAGTGGCATTGTGCGACAGAGTTTCCGAAAGACCAATGGGATCGGGACCAATGGCTGGCTGCAATTCTTGTAGAACATTTACGGGTACCTCGGAAAGCGGACGCTACCTGATTTATATGCTCCTTGCATTTTGTGGAAAGTGATTACATTGAGTTCGCAGGTGTCAAAAAGGAAATCTCATACCATTTAATTCAGTGACGTTTCGTCCAAAACATTTGTTTGTTATTTTTGTGGTGTGTTTCTTCAGTGATAATTGTAAAAAAAAATGTAAACATCAGGAAATGTTTGAAAAAGAAAAAAAAAGTTTTACTGGGGATTGAACCCGGTCGTACCGCGTGTGAAGTGCACGTCGTTTCCACTGAGCTACTGGAAGATGCTCTTTTCTTAGTAATAATTCAGCCGGTAAACTAACAAGTTGGAAAGTTTGCTGCCGATTTTCCTCCAGCAAGAGCACTCTCGGGTCGAAGTCGGGAAGCACCACGCAGTGGCGAGATTCGCACCTAGCAAAGAATACGCGTGCATATTCAACTCGAAGTAGACACGTCGTGCTTGACGTTTGCGCGAGCGATGTCTTCAGCCACGAGAAGGAGCGACAGCTCGGCGCCGTCTGCGTGCAAATCGGCTTGGTGGTCCGGCGTGTCGTACAGGATGAATACCAATTCTTTTTATCAGTCCCAAATTTCTTGTTTAAAGGCAGACAGAATTCGTCGGTACCGCGAACGACAGTTCTGAAGTAGAGGTCCCACGCCCGTTGTTTAAAGCAGTTGCACCTCTCCCGTCAAGCCTCCCTTCACGTCAGCGTTGTCGAATCAAACTCACCATTCCGCACCGAAGCGCGCACGCAAAGCATCACTGCCTTGCATCAACTCCTTAGAAAAGCATCTGACACAGAGGAGCACTTGGTTAACTTGTAGACTCGCAACTTTGCTGGGATGGGAATTTGATATGTCCTTATCTTAAATTTCAAATGTATCTAAAGTAGGGGTTGGCACTTATCGCGACCTGAACACAGGCTCGGTATTTTACAGTACATGGGGATTTCAAAGGCTTAAAACCCCTGAGCTACTAGAAACAGCAGAGGTTTCAAAAGGAGGTAGTGAGAGGAACGTGCCATTGTCTCCTTGCACGTCTCAAACCTCACGTGCTCCAGTATGCAGGCGAGAGCCACCTTGACCTGCAGAATGCCCAGGCGCATGCCTACACAGTTGCGTGGACCAGCGCCAAAGGCGAAGGAACGTGAGCGGCTTCAGGTTGCCCTTGTTCTCGGGAAGGAACCTGCAAGGAAACAGCTGCTTGAACACGAGGACTAAGTGAAGAACCAAAATCTACTGCTCTCCTAAACCCACGAGTTCAGGAGGTTGTGGTATGGAAACCATGAGCTCAAGCAAGTGCAAGCACTCCCTTGAGCAACAGAGCTATAACACTGTATCTCCTTATAACCTATCACGGTGGATGCTATGAGCCATTTGAGCCAATTAAACGCTGCGAATGAATCACATGACTATGTGCCCCGTGCGTGTACCCCTCGCCAAGGTCATGCAACACTCACGCAGCACTAGAATAGCTTAGACAACTCACTGCGTCAATTGTGGTTCATAGCAAAGTGAAATGAACTCTTTTAGATCCTGCGACTCTTCTGAGATCCGGTGACCTAGATAGAGCTCTCACAAAAGTACCTTTCTGTCCATTATGGTTTATCTTTCTCTCACAAACTCCTTCAAAAAAGCTTTTTCCCTACTCCCTCTTGATGGCACTCATCGTTTCATCCAAGGAATCCTCAAACTCAGTTTTCGAACAGGTGGTGCCAGTACTTTCAAAATGGCAGATTACCGTAAAACTCGAAAGGGCACCCTCCCCGAAAGATTGCCTATCACGTTTTTCTGGCTGAATATCTGTGACATAAAAGTTCCAAAACATCGCCCAGCCCCGATTCCCGTTGGACGTCAAGCAATGTCCGACGGGAATCGGGCATCAACGGCGCGATCTGCGGTACCGGCGTGTCCAAGAAGCGAGTTCATAGCGGGTTCCCGCGTTTTTGTCTGCGATCTGCGCGCAATATCGGCTCGCGTAACACGCTAGTTGTTCCCACGTGTATAGAGCATCGTGAAATGCGAATCTGCTGCGTTGGCGATTTGCGGTATCCGTTTCACAGTTCGTAGCAGATTCCCGTGTTTTTGTCCGTGATCTGCGCGGGCGATATCAATTTTTAGTTGTAAGTAACATGCGTGAGTTGTTCCCGCGTGTACATTGCATCATGACATGCGATTCTGTTGCGTCCGCGATCTGCGGTATTTGTTTCTGTGACATGCGAGTTTGTAGTGTATTCCCGTGTTTTTGTCCGCGATCTGCACGCACAATATCGGTTTTTGTGACAAACAAGGTTGTAGAGGGTTCCCACGTCTTTATTGCACCATGAAACTTGAATCTGCTGCTTCCACGATCTGCGGTATTTGTTCCCTTGAGATGTGAGTTCTCGGCGGGTTTCCGCGAGTCCTTCGCATCGTGAAATGCGAATCTGCTGCGTCGGCCACTTGCGGTATCCTTTCCTGTGACACAGGAGTTTGTAGCGAATTCCTGCGTGTTTATGGCATCGTGAAACGCGAATTTGCCGTGTCCGCGATCTGCGGTATCAGTTCTCGCGTCACATGGTTTGTAGCTGGTGCCCCGCGCTTATCATTAACTTTTGATAAGGTTTTGCTGTGGCATCCCCAAAGATAGCCCACCCCATGTTTTTCACCATTTATCTCTTCATTTTGGGTGGGCGTCCTTATGGGATTTTACGGTATATGGCAAGTAGACCGACATTCATGAGTATTACAAACCTACCTTAATTGGTAGAACTGAGCAATAAAACATCCACAATCCTTTAAGAGAAGAAGCAATTGTTATAGGACAGCAAGAGACAGCATTCTAAAGGAAAAGCCTTTAAACCCACAAAGAAATGAAACTGTATTAGTCCGGCCAGAGGACGCAATGTTACGAAATGTCTGCTAGTGCAATAAGGAAAAGTGGTGCATGAAGATAATTACTTTAATGTACCTATTGGGTTATTGTCTCAAATAGATCATAAAAATTAGTTTTAAACTTTGTGAACACTGAGAACTCCTGCAGGGGATGTAGCCACTGAATGAATGAATTTTTAAGACGATCAGAACAACAGGACAACTGCATAAATACCACACTGACCAGTCGGAAAGAGAAGAGAATTACCGTATTTACTCGAGTAACCAACCTGCTGTATATGAACAACGCCTGCACGTCCACTTTCTGTGACACACAAGGATGGCCAAGGACTGCAATCATCCAGAGGAGCCCAGCGATTTATGGGACAAACATAACTTCCTCAAGCAAAAATGCTATGTGCATAGATCACATTTTCGTGGAAAATCGTTTTCATAGTCTCATTATTTGCTACAACCCTACATAGAATGCAATGGTTGGCTGTTTGTGTGCTCCGTGGGAAAGTAAAAGCGCAGGCCTTGTGCATAAACAGTGCGCCGATAATGTGAGTTAATACGGTAGCCACCCAGGAGCCTTTTACTTTGTATTACCCTTGCCCAATCATATCTCGAGCTTCTTTTTGAGAAACTTGATATTGTGTTAGTAGACATAGTCTACCTACACTACGTCAAAAAGTTAGTGCTATATGGCTATGGCACCGACTATGTTTATATCTAACGTGCTGGCTGCCATGCTCGAAGGGCTTGCTCAGCAATTACCGTATCTTTGCACATACTACCCACCCCCGCATATAACCCGCACCCCCATCTTGCTACTCTCGGAAAAAACCAAAGAATTCTCCGCATACTAACCTCACTAGCCACCCAAAGTGATGTCCGGATCTCGCTAGAAACCATACCTTTATTTTGAATGCCTCATCGCTGGCAGCTTGAACGTTGCAGATAGCGTCGTCAGCTGTGCAGCACTTTTTGAAACTGTTCTGCACCACCTCGTATATAAAAGTCGTGTAACGCCGGATCTCTGTAGATACCGCATGACCGCGACTTCTTCTTTCTCGATGAACTTCGCGAACGCTTTTTTAAGCTCGAAGCATGCGCCAGTCTTCGGAATGCAGAACCATCTTCGGTCGCAGTTTGCAGTTGGCAGCTTCTAATTCTTTCTCCAATCTCGCACGCACGACTAGTCAACGCCTTAGCGATCATAGTTCCCGCCTGCCACTCGGCTTCAGATCTCTTCAGCAACAGATTTGACGACGGCGCGAAGCTGTGGTCGACACCTGGGAGCCCGCAAAAACAAAGCAAAGATGGCTACTCGCAAAAAAGGAAGCGAAGGTGGAGAGAAGAATGTCTCTAGGAGAGACTCGAGAAGAGGGACTCTGGGGAATCTATCCCTACGACTTCGCGCAAACTGCCGTGAAACCGCACCGTCTGCCGAAGTTCTGCGCACAACCCGCACCCCTACTTTGCCTTTCATTTTTTATAAATACAATATTAAAAGGTTAGATCAGTAAAAAATCATACGAAGCCATGCCCTACTTCCAACTGGTTCGTGGGTATTACAGCATCCATGCCTTCGAGAACAATAAGGGCAGCACAATGACCCAATTTGATTTTAGTTCCTAAGCTTTCAGAATTATTTTGAGAATTTAAAATTTGTTTCGTTTAATAACCTATGTCTTGCAAATAAACATGTAGCTGGGCAGACAATGACTTGGTTGTCTTTTTAATTGCACAAGAAAGCCGTCGTTAAATCTTTCTCCTGGCTGAGACAGTGTCCACCAAATTTAGGGCTCAAATATCTCCGAAAATAAAATAGGCAAAATGTTCTCGTTTTTGAACGGAAAGCTGGTAATAGAAAAGCATCAAATTTCTAGTTGCTTTCTAAGTGTAACTGGGGTGAAAGTGTAAACAGTAATAGGTACTAGAGCATCCACAACTGATTCGCAAGGGGCACAGTGAAATTTACCGTTCGGGTTGAAATTTTTCGGGATCAGGAAAGAACTCCGGGTCATAATGAACTCCAGCGATGGGCACGTCGATGTTCATTCCAGGTTTAAAGTGTACTCCTGCCACAGTGGTTTCATTTGTGACACATCCTCATGGTCCTGGAAATAAAAAATTAAGCAATTAAGAAAGCTCCATTTTTGTCACGTGCGCCGGGTCATTGCCTCCCCCCTCCAATGCATAAACCAAAAGGCTTAGGACTTAAAAAATAATATGCTTGGGTTGACACATTTCAGCTGTTGTCCAAGGAACTCCAAGACAAGGCAAAGGGGCTACCAAAGCTTTAAGGCCACAGCCACTCTTCATCAAATACAATATGGCTTAGCGGGCGCATTGGCTTACATGCCACCCCAGCCCCAATGCCGCTGGGCCAGCCCATAATGCTGTCCCCTTTACACCTGCGCAACACAATTAGCACAAACGCAACACCGGCACTTTTCTGCATTTTACTCAAAGAGGCCATCGATGAGCCCCAAACTGTATAGCTTACGTTGCGGCCACACAAAGTAGCTTTTATGGCAGCCGCTCAATTTAAAGAGGAGAATAAGAAATGCTAGCAATCGCCTGCTCACGCCAATGGTGTTGCGCCGTGCATCTTACATTGCCATAGTGCAAGCATTTCAGAATGGCCTTTTTTTTTTTTTTCTTTCAAAAGTACCTGATTAAGAGATGCTTCACAGACGGCTATGTACAGAAGAGCATAGACTAGCAAATGGACCAGTACTTTACTCACACAGAATCTGGAGAGTACAGGCGCATGGTTTCTTTGATGCAGGCTTCCAGGTATGGCATGTCCTGCAGCGACTCAGTATGTGACCCCACGCTGAATTAAAATATGTGTTAGATCGAAGAAGCATTCTTGCGGATTTCTTCGCGACGCGACATCTTGCACATGTCAACAATGCATTGTCTAAGCAATGGGTTCTCAATCTTTTCAACCACAAGGATACCCTATATTTTTTTAATAGCAGCCCAAAAATTCCTTATCGTCATGGCCTTGATGCGGTAAAAGCAGTGCAGAAGCCTACAGACCCTGTAAGGATAAAAACACACATGCTAAGGAATATTTGCCAGCATAGTAGTTTATACTATCTAATGGATGGCTCAGATCTTCTAAAATAGTTCTTAGACTGGAAAACACTTCACTTCAGTGTAGAGACAGTCAAGAAAATTTGGGAGCTCAGGGAGAAGCCCAGGGTTCATGGGAACACGGTTCGAGAACCCGCGGTCTAAGCAATGATAAAGTTTGTGCCATCAATATGTAATAAAAGAAAAATAGATAAAACAAGCAACAAAATGGATCCAACACCTGGTTTCAACGGGCCATAGTATTTAGACAACACTCTAACCACTTTACTGGCAGGAAATTTGATCTGTAGAAGTGCCTTCCCTCAAGTTAGAATTCACCAAGTATAATCAGCATCCAAAAACCTGTTATACTATATAAAAAGTTGGAATATTAGAACAAAATAGGAATGCAGAGCTTGCACCTCAATACCTGCAAAAAAAGCACACTGGAGCCTTACAAAAGCTTTAAAAATAAGTTTTTCGTAACACTTATATAAAGCGATAACACACCTTGGAAAGGTATCTGGTTGTCAAGATATGTACTACAATAAAATACTGTAAAGCAACCATGAAAAAGCCAAAAACAATAAAAAAATGGAGATGGGCACATGTCAGGTCTGAGAGCACAAAAATCGAAGCGCCACATGGTAGCATAGGCTCTGGTTTGATCTGGAGGAATGGTATAGGAGCATTATAGGGGTCTGGCAAAACCTCTAATTTTCAAAGGCAGCCGCACCAGTCTCGTCAAGTTTGCTTTGTGCTGGTGCTCTTGCATCACGCTTTGCCGCTTTGCACCAACAGATGCGCACACGTGTGCGCGCGCATGTGAAGTTTCACTAGTTGCACTGCCTTCTTGGAGAATCAGCTGATGCGGAGGAACACCTCGGTTAGTTTGGTGGGCTCAGAAATTTGCTAGGATGAATGCTTTGTAAGTCTTATGCTTTTTATTTGAAATGTTTAAAAAAGTAGGGGTCGAGCGCTTATTTGCGACATGGGCCCATACTCAGTACATATTGAGTGATGGAAGCGGCATTTTACCTTTGTAGCAGGCACTATAGCAGGCAAAATATTGGTTTGCAGCAGCCACTGGTGCTTTTGGAGCAAATGCCAACATCTGTTAGCAACGAATGCGAATACTTGAAAGAATAGAACATTGAGGACGGGGACGGAAACAGGACATCTTTCATTGAGCAACAACATAAAATCCTTTCCTTCTTCGAGAACGTTGAAACCTTTGGGGGTGCGGTTTCCATATTTCGTGCCATTCTATGTTGTTGCTCAATGAAAGTCCTGTTTCCGTCCCCGTCCTCTATGTTTTATTCTTTCAAGTATTTGTATGTATTCACCAACATGCTCGTTTTCAATTATAATCTGTGAGCATATCACTTGCAAATGAAAAAGTGATTGCATCTCTAAATGGGTTCATTTATGATAGTGATTGAGGATTCCTCTTTGATACTGGAGCGTATTACTTATTTCCTTTTTTGATAAGAATGTATTGGGGAGGAGGAGCGACCATGACGCCCCAAGCGGTTAACTTTAGAACTACACGGATGGGGACAACAAATACAATGACTCAGCGCTCGGCCGACATTACTGAGCGCGGCGTCAGCGTTCGGCTGGAGTTTGTGTTCTCCGCTGAGGGGGAGGAGGGGCTCTTTGTTTCCACCTCCGGCCTGTATGAACAATGCAGCATGCACGGTCCCAGCTCAGCACAAAAGCCGAGCGTGGGTCAAGCTCGCATTCTCTGAGGATAGATCCGGCACTTAACGTCGAGATCGGGAATTTGAGCCCCTATAGTTCGATCTCCTGCCCAATAGGGTGCAAAAGGAACACAGTCTTCTTTTTAGAAGTAAGGCTCTGGTCAGACTAGGTCTTATTTACAATAGGTAGTAAAAAATGGTTGGTTCTGTAAGTTTTGTTTTCTCCCCTGCCGCGATGCCGTGAAAATGACCTTGAGCGTCCTGCGGCTCCGCCGCGCTTGAAATGTAGCTGTTTTTATAATTTTTTATATTTTTTTTTTTTTGCATTTCGCTAAAGCTTTTTTTTTTTTTTTTTTTGAAAGCGGATTTTGTGTTTGTTGTAACAGTATGATGCTTTGAAAAACGGTCGTTTTATCTGGACCAGTTTTAATGGGTAGGGCCTTGAATTCGTATATTTTCTGAAAGTTGGTCATTATAACGATAGGTCGTTATATGTGGGATCGTTATAAGTTGGTTTGGCTGTATACATGAATTCCGCCACAACTGCCTCATAAACAAAAAGATATATGCAAGTGGTAAGCCCCACAAACATGTGGAGGGATTGAGAGAGCGGTTTCTCATGGGAGAAACTGCCGAGCGTTGGTTACAGAGTACCTTCTCCACAGCTGCGTCGATCTCTGCCAGAACCCTTTCTTGACACTGTGGGTTGAGAGCCAGGAAGTAGGTCGCATACGTCATCGATGACATCACGGTGTCAGTGCCGGCAACGAAGAACAAGAGCGCCTGTGCTGTGATCTCGTCGAGGCTCATAGCTGCGTTCAATCGGGAAACACTAGGCTAAATGAAACAAGTCGAGACAGTGCACTTTAAAGGGACACTGACAGGGTATTTATGCTTCCCAAGGTTTTATTTTTACATGACATATGAGAGCCCAACTGCCCAGAACAGAATTTGCAGCTCGAAGTTTGTTTTCTTTCTGCCCAGAAACTGCAGATTGAGAACTGGTTGGTTTGAGTCACGCTCACTCTCTTCTCCGTGGTCACGTGCCGTTTTCTATGGTTTAGACCAGTGGTTCTCAACCATCGATGTTTCGTGGACCTCTTGTGGATCGGAGGAAAAGATGGAGGACCCCGTTTGTGGCAGGATGAGAGGAAAGGCATAGGTGGTATAGGTTAAATATAATAATGATTTCATAAATGGATATAACTAAGGGCTAGTGGGAAGTAGCCCTCTCTTATTGGCATACACACGAGAACACTTAGTCCCTGAAAAACTGAAACATTTCTTCTCGACCTCAAAAAAGACAACTGTTATTGCCGGGCTTGACTGATGAGGCAGGGCTTCGTGGACCCCTAGAATGCCTTCGTGGACCCTTTAAGGTCCATGAACTCCTATTTGAGAACCACTGGTTTAGACACAACGACCAAAAATAATCAAAGTCGTGGGCCATTGAAGGCACACAGTCAATGCTAAAAATAGACAAAAAATAACTATATCCATTTTTTGTGGCTTGTAAAAAACTGCAAATACGTTGATTGAAAAAAAAAAAAAGTTGCACAGCCGACACGGTTTCCGGTAACTTTCTCCATCTTTATATTTCTTGTTCCTCCCTAGTTCATTTTCGGTTTCAGTTTCGAGCAGTTGAGTCTTTTTAGTTCATTAAACATATATATGATGCTGTAGCAAAATACTGATTAGGTAGTCTTCTGACACCATAATGGATCGACTGGCAAATAATAAAAACAACTTATTGGGGGGGGGGTGTTAGTGTCCCTTTAAAGGGAAGCTGAAGCAGTTTTATATTTGAGGAAACATGCTTAAATCGTCTTCATTTGACCTCCAGGATCTCGAATATCGAAATTATTTTTTTAATTTGGTGCATGGAGGCTGCAGAAAATCATTTTCAAAAGTACCGCTGAAGGCCCTCCTTCCCGGAGCGTGACGTCACAAAAGGAGTTTTCGGAATCTCCGCTCTCGTGCATCTTCAGCGCCTATCAAAGCTATGCACACACACTCTCGCTATTTTCAAAAAGGGCAGATAAAAGACGTCACGACTGGTGCCAGTGCGGGGAATATACCTGGCAAGCTTGCGATTGCACGCGCTGCTCACTCGAAGCGACACGCGCTAGGCGGCCGAAGGATCCTCTTATGACGTCACGACTGGTCGGAGGTTTTTCGTGTTTTCTCGCATTTAGTTACATCTTCGGGGAAAACAAACGAGATATTCAGATTCACGGGATAGGAACTACGCTAGAATGAACCTTTATCTCATTTTTTGTAAAGAAGCGTTTCAGCTTCCCCTTTAAGGAAGTTTAATTCAAAGGAATTAACTGCTCTGGCCATGCATAACTGGTCTTTTTGTTGTTGCCACAGAATTACATCCATTCGAGTGCCTTTAAAGCTTTCACATTTTTGTCTCCAATTTAGTACCCCTTTAATTAAACCAGCTTGTCTGTACTCTTGTTTTAGTTTCAAACAACATGTCATCAGTAGTAGTGTGCTAGTAGCAAAAAATGCGAGTGAAACTACTCTCCAGACCGGTTATACAGTAAAACTCGTTAAGACGTAGTTCGATGGGAACGCGGATGAAGTACGCGCAAAGCGGTAGTACGGCTTAAGAGAAAATGACAAATACACACCACGTTTACCTCGATTCTAAGCCGGCATCGATTCAGGCCGACCCTCCAAAACGGCAAAAGCCGGAAAAAAAAACAAAAAAAACATCTTCGATTCTGGGCCGATTAGTAAGGAACGGTAAAACACCATAAATTAAACACGGAGCGGCACTTAGACGCCACTTGGCTGACGGGGGTGTCAGCGGCCTATGCCCTCGCGTCTTCAACAGAGACGCTGAGCAATGCCGCAAGAGCAACAAACAAAAGCAAACTTTGTGTGTGTGTGTGTGTGTGTGTGTGTGTGTGTGTGTGTGTGTGTGTGTGTGTGTGTGTGTGTGTGTGTGTGTGTGTGTGTGTGTGTGTGTGTGTGTGTGTGTGTGTGTGTGTGTGTGTGTGTGTGTGTGTGTGTGTGTGTGTGTGTGTGTGTGTGTGTGTGTGTGTGTGTGTGTGTGTGTGTGTGTGTGTGTGTGTGTGTGTGTGTGTGTGTGTGTGTGTGTGTGTGTGTGTGTGTGTGTGTGTGTGTGTGTGTGTGTGTGTGTGTGTGTGTGTGTGTGTGTGTGTGTGTGTGTGTGTGTGTGTGTGTGTGTGTGTGTGTGTGTGTGTGTGTGTGTGTGTGTGTGTGTGTGTGTGTGTGTGTGTGCTTCAAAGTGTCCGGCAAAGGAGAGAAGGGAGGGGGCAAGGAGCAAGGTGCATGGCTGGCATGGCGCATCGCGTTCTTGTCCCTCCCCACTTTTCCCCTTCCGTAGCGTAGGGGCACGCGGAGCTGCCAGGAGCGCGGCAGCGGAGGCGAAACCCGCGTTCGACGTATGCGGGGGAGGGGGAGGGGGAGGGAGAGGGGGGAGAGAGGCAGGGGCAGGGGAAGGAAGGGCAGCAAGAGAAACTTGCAGAAATCCGCAACTATGCGCAACCAATCGCACGTTCGGAACCTCCTGCGTAGTTCGCCAAGCCTGCTACAGTAGCAGGCTTGGCGTGCTACTGTACCGCGACGTCAACAACGCAACAACGCCGGTCGAAGGAGCTCCGCACCAGCTCCCGCCCTCTCCCATCCGCCGGGCCCGTAACGTAACCGCAACTGTGTAAAAACC
>JAZHYW010052870.1:0-66642 GCA_037355805.1 Ixodes ricinus
AAACGAAGGCGGAGAAAGCGCTGGTGGGACTCTGAAGTGAAAACCGCCATAATGTCATCTGCGAAGCCAAGTCGGCGTAGCTTAGTAGGCAGCGTGTTTGACTCCCACTCAGGTGGCCGAGGTTCGATCCTTGCCATCGCCTGTTTTTTTTCTATTTGTTAAGAGAAGTAGATGATTCTAGAATGTTTGAGAATCGTGTGGTTTGTTCATACTCACAATGTATGATTCCGTAACAATCAAAGTTGAATGTTCTAGGCTTCCAAAAAAGCCTTAAAAGGCTGTGCCGGCCGTGCGGTCAGTCTTCCCCAGCGCTCGATCATGCTGCTACGCCGACATTGACGCCCGCGGTGCCCAGTTATTTCATTGTTTTGTTTGGCATAAGTTCGCCACATTAAACCTTTAGTTCCTTTATTTTACCCCTGCCTTGTCGTGTGTCATTCGTGACAATACAAGCCAGGCAAGCCGCCAACGGGTGGCATTGTCACACGCTTACACATGGAGATGAGGACGCGACCGAAGGGAAGTGGGAGTTCTGTCAGGTGGGAGTGATAAATCGATAAAAAAGCCAATTAGAAACTGAAGAATCTGAACGTTTAATGTAGAAAACTTATGCCGAGAAAACAAAAGTGAAATAGTAGCAGCGTCGCAAGCGTCGAAGTCGGAATAACCGCAGGGGTTGAGCGTTGAAGCGAGACTGACCTGTACTGCGCGGTGCAGCATTTTTTAAGTTTTCCCAGGGAGCCTAGAATATTCTTTCTTGATCGTTCTCGAATTATGTATTATAAACATAAAGCTAGACGGTTCTTCAACATTCTCGAATATTTTACTTAAATAAACAGAGATAAAAATCACACGCAGTGCCGAGAGTCGACTCCGAGCCACGTCCGTGTCAGCCAAGCGCGCTGCCGGATTGCTTACGTCAGCGCCAGGCAATATGACAAACGGACGTAAGAGAAGGTGAGAACACCTGACCTGCGAAACATCCATGCTATCTGTGGCAGGTAAAAGGACGCCGTGAGAGGGTTCAGTACGTACATGACTAGACTCGTGGTCAGAGAGACGGGTACTATTATTTTAGATAAGTTCACGAGACAGAAAGTTGAAGAATGGGGCATGAATTTCACGGTCCACTGTAAAGAGATGTTTTGTCCAGAGTGCACAACCCCCGACCGCAATGGTCAAAATATTTCTTAGTCCCAATTCGACACCAACCACTGAAAAATCGTGAATGTTAGTGACCTGCGCGCATTGGCACATCTGAAAAGAAAGACTTCCCAGGGTCCGGCAACAGTCCCCAAGAGTTTGGGAAAAGGTGCCAAATAGCAACGAGCGTCGATCCTGAACGCCATTCTCTGTGGGAATGAGCCCATACCACCACACTGAAGAAGTAGCCGGGTTGGTTTCAACCCGCAAAAAGGGAGCAATTGGCTCTATCTGCGCTGCTGCCGGCCCCTGACAGTTACCGGCACGGTGTACCGAATATCCGCTTACCTCGTCCAGGAGCGAATGACAGCATGGGCAGAAGTGGGCGGACGCCTCACAGAACTCAGGGCGGGCTTTCGACGGGGCGCCGGTTTGAAGACAATTTGTGTACCAATTGCGGAAGGTATTAAGGTTGCCAACAAAAAAACCAATTGCAGTGGTGCTTCCTGGGTGATGCAAAGGCATATGACACTGTCCCAAACTCACTATTCACACAGTGTTTGGAGCAGCTAAGGCTATCAATGCCGTGCGTTTCATTCGTCCGATGTGTCTACGATGAAAACACAGCGCGATCAGAACTGAGACCAAGAATCGCCTATTACTTATGGAAAAGCAGCTATTATAGTCGGGAGCGGGCCTCTCCTTGGCGCACCTGGAGGGCAGAGAGAGGGTGAGCTGGGTACTGCTTGGGCGTACCTTCGCCGATAACATCGTGCTCCTGTCAGATAGTGTTGAGGAAATGCAGCGATCCCTAAACGTATATGCAGCAGAGTCCTCAGCGCGACACTTAAGCTTCAACGCCGCAATGTCAGCAGTAGTTCAGTATGGAGGCCCCTAAGAAGCAGCAGGCTGTTCAATGAGCTCGGGCGGCGACCCTGTACCGATTTCAAGCTCATGCAAGTACCTGGGTTGGAATTTTCTCCAACTCTTCAGACTACCTTCAGGAAACACCATGCCCACCTCAGCCACTCAGCCATGCGAGGGTCCATGGTTCTCCACAAACGCAGCCTGTGGGGCTGTGACCGGTTCTTGGTAACTCGAGAGGTGTGGAAGGCGGTGATGGTCCCAGGACTGACTTTCGACAACGTGGTTGAGTGCCTCTCTGGGGACGTGCGAGACGTCATGGAGCGACGACAACGTGAGGTGGGTCGGCAAGCACTGGGTTGTCATGGGAACGTCGCCAAAAAGGCCGTCCAGGGGGAACTGGGCTGGTCGAGTTTCGAAGCATGCACGAGATGCTCCGACTACACACACATGACTAGAGAGCAGACACGGTGGAAGGGGCGTCTCTACTATCTTGAGAGCAACAACGTATTTTTCGCAGAGCCCGTAGAGGAGACAACAGCGCAGAAGTGGGAGGTTTAAATGAGCAGGACAGAGTGTGAAAGGGAGGCTCTATAGTGGCCCGAAGCGTCGCAGGGCAAATCGACGCTATCATTCTACAGGGATAATTAACGAGTAATAGCGGTTGAAACCTAACTGTATGATAGCAGTTTGGGCAGCCGACCTTTGTTCGAAGTAAGAGCAAGTCGACCCGAAGGTAGAATCGACTGTATGTCGGGCGTGCCGGGACGGGGCCGAGGAAATATAACTTTTGGCGCTCGCCTCTTAGGGCTTTCTACAACCTGTGACGGACCATCGTCAGCCTCACTACGAAACGACCCTAGCGAATGCTTTGATGTCCACGTTGACTCCAGGTGCCAACAAGGCAGACACGTGAGATGCAGACGGAACAAGTCGGAACTCTAACACGACCAAGGTAACCACAAGAAACACTGCGGTGGGGGATGGAGGTTTGCGATCACAATGTCTCCAGAGGACGAAGGCGAGATTGGATAATTTGTGTTAGCCTACAAGATAGTTGTTTATGTATTTTTTCAGCTGTTTATTTATTGCTATGGTAGGAAATTTTTCGAGCTCGCCAGCTGCAATGGGAAAGCCGCCTAATTATCACCTTCAACATTATGGTATATTCCGTTGGATATTGCGCGAAAAAGTAAAAAGCTTGAAGTGTGACAAGCATTTTAGAAGTATTATGGGTATAGCATGGCAATTAAGCGGAGGTATTAGAAGTAGAATGCAGCCAACACCGTTCCTGCACTTAAGTTCTTAAAAGAACAAATAAATAAAGTAAATACTTTGCACCGCAATTGCAATGAAGTCTCGGAAGTGACATATTTTTAGCACTAGTATGGAGACATGGAATAGTTGAGACATTGTAAGAAACGTAAATCGGCAAGAAACGAGTGCTAAGAAGCAAGAAAAAAAATGGTCTGCCATATTTAGCTTTGAAAATTCAACAATTTCTTTATCGCGAGGCATGCTTTTCAAAGCAGATAAAACTATCAAAGAAACGTAATGTGATCTCACACGTAGGTCACGCTCACAATAATAAAGTTTCTTTTCAATTACAGTTTCCTCTTTTTGGAATTTAATTTTCTTCAAATTCCGGGGTGTTTATTTTCTCCCTGTGAACTGGTGTTGTCTGGTGTCTAATTTGAATGCCGGAGTTAGATCGGTCTTTATTGGGCTTGTTTTGTATAGCGACTGGATAACTACTGAAAAAAGGGTATAATTTAAAACTTGTAAAGTATATTTTCTCCAGTAATGCTGGTAAAGATAGGAGACGGAAACGGGGCAAGGAATGTAATTTGGATAAAAAAGAAACAACCCCAAGGACAATTCAGTGTGGCTGTGTTTCGTGTCAATAAGAAAAAATCAAGTAGGGTAGAAGATTTTTTCGCGTGAAGATGGCGTTTTTTTTTCCTTTTCAAGGACAGCTTTAATTCGGTCTTTTTCAGTTTTCACCGATTCAGAGAAAACCGGCTCGGGCGTTAATTTTGCGTGTTTATCGGTATATACCGAAAACACAAAACCCTATTTATAATGAAAACGAAAGTCCCACTGAACTCTACTTTCGAGTTTTGTATAGCGCCACTGTACGGTTCACTAGCATCAAAGTTTCACGAACCCGGTTGTCCAAACTTTAGTCCCAAAATACTTTTACGATTCAAATATTGGTGTGCACAATTCAAGAAATTATCACTCAGGTAAAAGCTGCCGAGCATCTGAGAAGTTCACGAATGCGGGTCGTTTGATATTCAACATGAGAGAGGTATTGGACATAATCAAAAGGCGTCTTGAAGTTCAGCATACAGAAATGGCTGCCCGCAGAAGGCGACTATTGGAACCGCCTGCATGTTAATGAGGGGGTAGCTAACACCTAATATTCTATTTATAGTAGTGTAGGCGCTGTAATCAGGTAACCTTCCGTTATTATTCGCGAAACTTCGGTTCAAAACCAGATTAGCAGTTCGGTTTTTATAAATGAATTTTTGCTTTATGCTAAATATGTCGTATGAAAGTTAAAATTCTCATAACGTTTGACATATACCTTTATTTTTAAGATCAATATGTTATGTTAAAAACCGATATTTTGCTAACCTAACTCGTACACAAGGTTGAAGGGTCAGCACAAACTTGCAGAAAGGAACGAGCAAGAAAATGAACAGTACAAAACAGCTGACTATCAAATTTACTTTAGCACACACCTTCATACGCATAATCGTCGTCTTTAAAGGCTGTTCACATATACAGAAATGCAGCAGTTAGTTACGAAGCAGATTCACACTAAAGCAAAGGTAAATTTCATGTTACCGGCCGACATTCATTGTACGAGCTATATGGTTTAGCCAAACTGCGATTACTGGATTTTTTGTTCAGGATAGCAAGAGATGAGTTGCTAACAGATTCATCCATATTTTGTTCGTGTTACCTAGGTGTGGCGCACAGCAAACACTGTTTTCTTTTTTTTTGCGGCGGATAGTGTCGGACGACGTGATGACACATTCGTCCGCGTTTTTCTTCGATGGCCAGTGCCTCGGGCATCTCAGGTGCAAAATGATTCTTGTTTGTTCCAAGAAGTGTAAAGTTACTGAATGCCCAATGTCAAACAGGCGTTGTCTATTACGTACCCTCTTGGTGCGGCAAGTGTCACATTGCATAGCAGGTCGATGTATCAACGACAGAATTGGGGAACATGCAGCGTCTGTTGTGAGGCTTGGGGCGAAAGCCGAAATGCAACAACTGAACAATAGTTTACTTAAACGTATGCTACAAAAATGGGTGACCGGCTGGAGGCTCTGCGCTCTTAGAGGGCCGGAACAAAGTTGAGTGCTTCGCCCGAAGACCGAAGACATGACGAAATCTTGTCAATGTCCCGTAGCTCGATAACTGCATGACCCCTGGCATGGGGCGCCATGTGTGAGGACGCGCCACAATCACTTGCGCAGGGAGGAGGACACGCAATCCCCTATTTCTCTTACACCCAAAGCAGCAAGTCTCTTTGTTAGCAGAGAGAAAAACTCGTTGTGAACATAAAATTTTGAGAGGTCATCTGCCAGCTCATTTTAAGACATGCTAATGCAGCGAAGCATTCAGCAACAATATAAATCTTGTAACGAACAAGAGTACTTTCCATGTGAGAGGCCTAAGGCACTGGCCATTGAGGCCACTGGGGAACACGCGAATGAATATGCTAGCACCATGTCCGTCACTATCAAAAATAAAGAAAACAACATTTGCAAAGCGTAAATCCAGATATAGTATTGTAACTTTTTGCAGGGTAAAGTTGAAGTTAATATTTTGCCTTTGTAAATCCATTTACAGCGACAGCTGTTCGAGGAAACCTTCCAGGGAAAATGCATGGGCGTCCTTGGTGTAAACTCTCGGTGACGTCATCAATCATACGATCACCCCCTCCCACCACTCTTGAGTCTTCTACGTAAACCATAGAACATTTCTTCTGGCGAGCCGGATTTGAATCAACCTACCCATGGATGCCAGCAAACGTCTCCTCTACAATAAACTACCGTACCACAAAGCTATCAACGGGACAAATATGAAAAAATTAAAGGCAGTATACATTTAATTTCTTTCTTCCTTAGCTAACGCTTCGGTATCTGCTGAGCCTCGAGCGTACACGTGACGTTGGAGTATGGCAAAAGGCATTCAGTGTGTGCTGGACGCTGGGAGTTCGAAAGAGACGCCCTGACCTTCTCATCTCGTCAGTGAATATTGAAGACGTTGGCTACAGCGATACCACCTAGAAGACAAGGCCGAGGCTTTCTTCCAGACATCGCCACCAGCGGATCCACGCAGCGCCACCTGCCTCGCGTCACAACCGTCAACAGCGTGTCTTGCAGCGACTCACGACGGGAATAGCGTTAACTAATACCACCTACAAGACAAGGCCTGCGCTTGACGCTGTCTTTAGTGGATCCCCGACCTGCCCCAAGGAGCAGACCCGTGCGTCTTGTCGACGCAGCGTGCTAGCATAGCGACCATTGTAAGACGCTCCGAGACGCGCTGACGGTGATGCTGAAGGAAGCTAGGCGGCACTGCGTGTTTCTTTCACTAGTGACGACGTTTCGGGGGGGGGGGGAGGGTACAGGCCTTCTCATTTAGGGGCTATTGGCTGGAGTTGACACCCCTGTGTGCGAGCGCAGGCGCGCCGACCGTCCGGACAGAAGAAGTTGCACGCCGTGTGGATGCATCTGAAAAACATCTTGCGGATCCAAAGAACACGAGTCTTAGTTGTGCCGCCCTGAGGAGGCTCGTCGTAGACAAATGGCACGGATGAGGGACGCCAGCAGAATCCGAGTGTAAGCGAAAATGGCGTGAACATTCTCATAATCGTTCTCTGGAGGCGGCAGGGAAATGAAAACGACATGACAATGACATAATTACGCGAGCACCGAATTCATCTCGATGTGACACACGTTACGCGATAGCCCAAACGCCCTGAGATTTTTTTGTAACTACTGAAGAATTATGATCTGTATGTGTGAACCATCTCTAAAGAAAACGATTAATCGCACGAAGAACTGTACCAAAGAAAGTTTTCTGCACGTTTGTTTTGTCCTGTTCCACTCTTTCTTCATTCGCCTCCGCGAGTTCAAGCTGATCCTTTATCATCTTATAAACTACTTTTTTCACCCTCTTGGGATGGACATTGCTTTGCGAGTTTTAAGATTAAAATTTAATTATTTGCCTTTGAGCAAAGCTAATGACCTCATAGTTCAAAGAAATAAAGTTGCGTGATCAATACTACAACGAAATACTTATAATCATGGTAATCGACCGTTTTATAGATTTAATTGAACCTGCAGAAACATACTAAATGGTGCTAATTTAAAGGCCTTGACTTGTAAACCGTGTATGAATACAAAGTACATCTTGATAAGAAGTATATCTCTTGATGAGAAAGATTTTGATGTCCTTGAAGTCCTAAGAATGTAAAACCTTGACAGCATGTTTTAAAAAATTATTTGACGAAAGAAGGTAGAGCTCACCATGTATAACTGACTTGATGAGGATGAAATAGGAGAGGCAAAGTGCCCACACAATGTGGTCAGCATCGGAGCATCCCTGTCGTAGCCATCGTACACAGTAAGCTTGTCTTTTTCGCACATGTAGCTGTACTCCAACTCAAAGTCTCTGAAAACCTGCATCATGGCGCACATCACATCAGTGTCATTAATTAGTTGAATTTTTCTTTTGTGACAGTCACATGACAGTAACAAAAGTATGTGTTGAGGCATATATGGTCAACTTATTTAAACCGGCTCCCAGATAAGGCTAAACAAAAAGGTGACAACGTTATAGTCTAAATTAAAGCTGCAGTCATTAAACCTGCCTTATTATTTGAGAAAGTACATTTATATTTAATTCTCTTGCGCGTACTTCAATGGCTACATAAAAGTTCTATTAAGCCTCAAATTTCATATTTTATAATTATGTTGTATTCTGTTTCTGTTTCCTTTGATTCCTGTAAACTGTTTCCTGTGATTAGCTATGAATTATAGGAAAGTGAAGTGTGGGCTGACATCTGCTCGTAAGGAACAGACTAAGGTGAAGTGAAGATATTATTTTTATTAACATCATACCTAGTTCTTGAGCATACGCGCATTATTCTTTTTGTTGCTGCTTGTGTCAATATTTTACGACACACATAGGTGTCTCCGTAAAACTGGAAAACCAGTAAGAAACCATAAAAAGTTGTGTATGTACATACACTACCGTGAAACCCAGTCTAAATTTTCGCTATTCGGATTATGAAACTAGAGATCTTTCTTGATTCTTTCTGGGTTTCAAGATTTCAGAAATTATTCCTTGATCTGGAATCTGAATTTCTGGTTTGCAAAAACAATTCCAGTTACATTTTTGGTTTCATATCCAGATAGTGAAACGTTGTGCTGGGTTTTAGTTAGGGTAATCTTCCTTCGACACAGCAGAAGTGCGTATAGTGTGTACGAAAACTGAAAATTTCACAGCTAAAATCCCTTGAACGTCTTCTGATTGCTCTCGGATGTAATACCTTTAGACAAACGAGAATGGCAATTTACTTTCTTGAGCTTAAAACGGATCCACCAGCTTGTATTGTAATGTAAGGATACCCACGGATAAAAACTGAAATGTAGTGATTCTCAGTGTATACGTGCCACTGCAATAGAGGAAAGTTTCGCACTCCCTAAAGCAGAAAGGGAAATTAATCGAGTCATCGGCACCGTTTAATGATCCATAAAATTGCAAATATGACGTGAAACATCTAAATAATAATTTACTATATTACATAGCCCCCGAACCTTCAAATAAACTGGCAAACTAAACTTCAGGAAGCCGGCGCCTTGATTGCGAGGAATTGTGGGTTTAGTTTGTCATAAATTTTAAGACTGATTGCGGAAACTATTGATACTTCGGCTTTGATATGAGTGGTTCGCTCCCGAGAAAACCCTTCACTACCATAATACTTAATTCCAGATCTTTTAAACTTGATACCTCTTGACATTGCTACACATCTTCAACGGCCAATCACAAATGAATTGAATAAATATTACAACAATGTTTTGGAGGCCTGAGTTATTTTTCTACTTTGTAGTATTACATTGATAGTCCCATCTATATATACAACCGGGTGTACTCCATACGGAAATAAATAGCAGCGAGGTCTAATAAATAACTTGTAAATATTTAAATGTGGGTTCATACTTACGAGATTAATCTTTTCACCAACAGCAGTCGTAATGAGCCAAGAACATATAAATCCGTTGGGATAAATATCCGGGTAGTGGGGACTGGTAATTATACCGTCAGGAGAGGTTATATGATGTGTGCAGGAAGCTGTAAAATGGAGATCAGACGTACTGTATGAAAAGAGAGCCAAGTTTTATTCAGAGTAATATGTGTGTAATAATTGTAGACTGCGCACGTCCAGCATGAAAGATGGGAAACGTATAGTTTCTAATAAAAAATACTAATATGTGTCGCTTTGTTTCCATAAACAAATTCGAAGTCAGAGAAAGGTAATTGTACCCATGATAAGGAAAATAAAGCTCCGAACTCGGAACCACGTGAATACATGTTTTTAAACTTACACGATGGAAATACCTTTACATTTGTTGCGGCTTTAGTGAAACAGATTTATATGTTTGATTGCTTTAGTTTTTTGTTACCAGATGCTGTTAATGCCTTCGTGGCAAGGTATAAACATTATATACCGCGCTCACACACCTTTGTGTCAATGTGCACATATAATAGTGTCGATCACGAAATAGGCTGCAGCCAAACTTATAAACCAAAAAAACCTGTTTGTTTTAATGTAAGCTGAGGGAATGGAGCATTGCATAACTCTGCGTATAATCCGTTTTCAAGTGAAGTTCAGCTTCAGTCTTCTTTTAAGGTAAGAACTCTAGTTGGTGATTTCCTGATAATTTGGGCGCCAGGCTTCATATATAACACATTTTATGATTAATAAAAAAACATGCATGCGTTGGTTACGTTGTAGCCTTTTTCCTTTCAGACGTTTTCAAAAGAAAGGTGCTACTTCCAAAAACCCAAGACCCAATATTAAACGAGATAGACCAATCCATTGTCACGATTGTAGATTTCTATAAATTTATCTTTATGCCATCAATTTGTTGAAGTCAGGCTGCTAAAATATCCCAATATATTACGTGTTTTAGATAAGAAAAATGATCATTGTAAGTTTGTATTACACTGCTCATATATATTCTTAACAAAATCAATGTCGCATGGAGGCAAGCTTAGAACGAGAGAACCTATCACTGCTTGTGCCATCCTTTGCCCGCAGTCTCGGGGTTCATGTCACGATCAATTTATACCTGCTCGTTTGGGCAATAACATTCTTTACATTTTTATATTCACTTTTGTCAGTGAATAGGAAAGTGATATAATGCACATGCTCAAGGTACAACACTTCGCGAGCCTATAATTGCGTAATGCTTTGAAGAATATTAAAACCGTAATTTTACATTCGAGTAAAACTTAAAAAAATTATTTTCTTTCGACTCTTCAACACCGCACACTCGTGAAGTCCAAGGTTTATCAGCAAAATGGGCGCTGTATTAAGGTAAACTACTTCAATGCACAAAGCAATAGTTTGTTGGTTCGTTTAGATGTACTCCACAGAGCTTATGAAAACTTACCGAGACTCAGCGTTGACACACGCGTACGTGTTGCCGGCCCGAGGACGACTTTTCCGTTGACATCTTTGAGCCCTTCGCGGACGTCGATGTCATACGTTGAATTTGGCGTCAGGTTTGAAACGGTTGCTTGTCCGGATGTGAAAAGTGTCTTACAAAAGGAATGTTTGTTGCAGTATCGCACTTGAAATTGATTATAGGTACTCGGCTTTATTTGCACTGCGAACGCCGTCATGCTCACGTTTTCTACCTTGAAAAACACAGACTCTGTAAGGAAGTGCGGAAAACATAATTAATTAAGACAAGTTAGGCGAATTGAGTTATTCTGTGCAACACTCGTTCTGCTCATGAGGTCTACACTTTTCACGTTACTAGATGATAACCAAATAAACGAAACCAGAAAAAAGTTTAAAGGTTGACTATAAAAGAAGTAAATTAACTGAAAATTTAATAAAACTTATCTAACGCGATATAAGTAACCGGGATTTGTCTCTAATTCTAGGACATTCTTGCTCTGGCTGTAACAATTACGATAAAGTGTTGGCTTCAGAGAAGTTCAATTAATAATGAGCGTTCTGGTAACCTGTGAGTGACAGCAAGCACTTTGATAACATATTAAGCTCACGCTCCCAGGCCTACTGGTAGCTCCCCTTAAGTTCGCTTAAAATAGAATTTCAGCAAAGTGGAGCTCTCGGTTCAGTGTTCGTATGCACACCCTTGGACGTGAGTCTCAAAATCACATTGTAGCCTCAATATGCAATTGAGTTATTCTACAAATAAAACTTAGTCGCTCTTCCTGTAGACCACATTGACAATAGCCATGCAAATATTCTGCACAATAGAGTACAAATATCACTAGTGCGATTTACCGTATCTTAGTCGAATTGCGATTTAACGAACTATTTCATGTCGCTAAATACTAACAATTGTTTTGCCACTCATTCAGCTTAGGCATGCTCTTTAGAATTCTCCAATTGGCAACTTTTCTGACACGCTGTGGAATATCTTGTTCTCTAGTAAATAATCAATCCCGAGAGTCACATTGTTGGCATTATGGGCGCATGAACTGAAGGGGTCAGGAAACTGACTTGCCCTCTATATTCGCGTCAAAGTATTGCCGAACTTCCAAAGGGCTTTGATTTTACAGGGTTTCAAGAAAAATCGTCGATATATAGAAGCCACGCCAGTGGAGCCAGAAACGTTTTTGTGGCTGCCGACAAGTCAGAAACCCCAGTTCTGGGCGACGCGTAATAAAGCCAGCGTGTTCTAACAAACCAAAAATGCAGAATCGAGGCTGAGAGTAAACAAGAAGGGAGGATTTACGATGTCATATATTACAGAAGCCTGTAATTATGAAATGTATCTAAGCGGACGTGTAATACATAGTCTATCTACAAATGAGTTTCAAATCCGGACTGATAAAGCTTACCTTTAAGCTATTTGATTTTGTAGAGAACTATTACGATACGATTAAAAGCAACATACAGAAGGTAAACAAGTTTTTTATGGTGCTAATTGATACATTTATAAATTCATTAACTTTACTTTTAGAAACCATGCGACTGGACATAACTCAATCAATAAAAATACACATGTAGCATAACGTTAAAAAAACATAAAAAGCAATTGAATCCGTGAACAAAAAAGACATAGTCAATACTCAGTCCTTAATCTTGCACATCCCTTCTGAAATCCAAAGCTTTCAAAGCGATTCGTGTACTTGAAAGGAACATTCGTCTAAGATCGTTTTGGTTGGTACTCCGCGGGCCTTTATATGCACCAACTTCTACGGTCAACACAGGATGCGTAAGTCTAACGTTCCTCTATGGCTCATTCTGGACTTCCACTACCTCACCCCTTTGAGCTCTGTCCAACTATATTCACTGCACCCTTTTTATGTCGTTGAATATATCACGACATACATGTGCACCACTCCAGCGTCTTTGCGAAGCAGCTCTCGCAGTTGAAGGTAAGTGCTGAGGAGAGCATTGTATCTTTCGACGGCATTGCGGATTTTACAAGCGTTCAGGTTTCTTTAAAAGTGTCTACTACAAGGAAAGCCCTCGGGAAAAAATAACGCCTCGAATGACAGCACAGCCTGAGCGTTGTTGAACTGCGGCGCCTCCGTGAGTTTTGCCTCAATAGCACAACTTCAGCTTCAAGAAGGAACACTTCAGACACAAGAACGGAAGGGCAATGGGTACCCCCATTCCCATCACCACGGCAAAACTGCACATGAATACCATTAAACAAACAGGACTACAGTCGTTAGCCGCAGGTCCCAAGGTGTTCCTTGTTATGTAGGTGGCTGCTTGTGCACTATAAAAGCCTCTGAAGTAGACAACTTCTGAACGTACCCTAATTCCATTGAGGCGACCGTTCAGCTTGCTGTAGAACGCGAGAAGGACATTTTGTCTTTTCTGGATGTGCTAATAAATATCGAAAACTAATAGCTGACATTTTCTCTATACAGATGCGTTACGTAGAATGTATGCTATTTCAGTTTCACAAAAGCCATGCTACCAGTCACAAGACGTAGGTGGTCAGGAAACTTGTCCAGGTCAAGTACTATGCGCTCGACTGAGGCCAAAAAAGGAGCAACCGGTCATTTCTGACTACAGGAAATAAGATTACGCGAGCAGTTTTATCTACCGCACTGCCCAATTATGGGCGAAGGTCATCAGCACCTACAGCCACAAGCAAGTACGCGGTTGCAACCAACCAATAACCTCAGCGTTTTTTTTTTGTGCCAGGAACAAGTGAAGCGCTGGCAGCTGCGCTAACTAGAAGGGGATCCGATGGCCCACAAGCCAATACCTAAATGCCACAACCGAAAGGTCGTCCTCCCAAAGAGACTGCGCAGGGTGTCGTTCATATTACTCCCTGGGCGGATGGTTGAGCACTGGAGAAACCAAAAATTTTAAGACTAAGATCCGTCAACACCAAAGCAACTTTCAGAAGTTCAAACACGAGTGCAGTGCGATTGCTGAACTTTGTGACGTTAAAGACCACCGCATTGACTTCAAGAACACCCGTTTCCTTAACGTTGGAATCAACCACAGATATACTTTTCTTGAATTCGTTGGACATGTAAACTGGCACTCAAAATATTAATAGGTCCCACGGCCCTTTGTTGTCCGTTTAGATCTACAGACCTCCAGACACCACCAACTCAAAAAGAAATACCTGCCCATAAATGAAGACGAAAACGAAAATGCTGCTCCTCAAGGGTCATCGCTACAGTCACCCTTGAGAAGAGTTAAGTATGCCTTGAAAAAGTTGGTTACCTTCTAGGGCTTGGTTGGACGTCCTCCTTTCTTAGTTCTTGTATAATTGTTATACACCCACAGCCAGCACAGTGTTTGGGCAAAATAGTTTTTGTCTGAATTTCGGCATTTGAAATCCCGAAGAACTCAAGGTATACCCAAACATCACTCTCTTCGAATTGAGTCTGGGTATTTTGGCTCTCAATCCCGAATACGTGCTAAATTTAGTTAGCCTTCACTTCGAACGGTTCGATTTTCATTTGGCGACTTTGTGGCAAAACTTCCAAACAATTGCTAGAAGTAGTTTTGTTCGGTTAATACATTGCATCTTTGGCTAAATTGTGTTAATTATTATAATGCAATTAACGCAAACGTGCAAACTAGCTGGACGAGAATGACGAAAATAATCCCTGAGTAGGGGAACAAAGGACAAATACTAATCTCCAAACACAGCTTGGTTGAGTGATGTGCGACCGAAAAAATCCTTCTGGTCCTGGTATCGAACCAGTGACCAATCCATTTCCAATGGAGTGCTCTACCAACTTAGCTAATCAGGCGTTAGATGTCAGTAGAGCAAACGGGTTTTATCAGCTAACACAAGTCTTACACCAATAAGGGTGAACGGCAGGATTTTAAGGTTATGATGATAATGCAATTAACGCAAATGTGCAAGCGAGCTGGACGAGAATGACGAAAATAATCCCTGGAGAAGGGAAACAAGGGGGAAAAAGGACGGGAAAAGGGGGACAAAGGACAAACACACATCTCCAAAAATAACTAGGTGACTGGTGCGCGACCGAAAAAATCTAGTTATGTGGCAATTATGTGTCCAACCAGTGGACACCCCCCCCCCCAAAAAAAAAAGAAATAAATAAACAACCAGATATGTTTTTTGGCGCTTAAAGCAAAACCGAATCGACCCCCGTTAGTCCACTATGATTTTCAAACTTTGGTCTAATTTGGCGTTTCTCCGTGTGGACTATTGGCAATCGAGTATATTTTTCATACTAGCTAAATATTCACTTCAGATGATAATAATATGCTGTTTCGTAAAGTTTAATAAACTGAACTCGGAATCTATATCTTTAATAAACATGTAATAAAATACAATTAAAGAACAAATCCTACTTGCATTGATGATCTCAAGAAAATAGTTTGTTTCAAACACAGTATATAGATACGCTAAACACTTACTTAATAGTAATATTTAAAACTGAAGTAGCTATATTACAGTAGCATTCACAAGTTAGTGCAGGGTTGATTTCAATTTATCTCTATATGCTTATTTTAAAATTTCGGAATGCTGCCACTGGGCGAAGAGGTATTTCGCATATCTTATTGACTTCTTACGTTCATTAATATGACGAAACTCAATATGTCGCAAAAATCATAGGTTTGGTTGTTGTGCCGCGAAGGGTACTGTAGAAATGCATAACGCTTTTGAAGTTACAGTTGGTCACTGACCTATATTTGCAGGTTGCACTTACGCTCTGGTCTTGTGAAGACGCGTGTAGTGATTCCAGGAGTGCACTTATCCTTGCAGCAGCTTCTCACTCTGATATATCGTTTCGAAGATGGAATTAGGTTCTCGATTGTGTAGCTGTGCACGGATGACTGAACGTGACTTCCGTTGACATTAATGAGGACAATATCAGATCTGAGATACCTAGATTCGCCAGATGACTGCAAGAGAATTAAGAGGTAAATACTTGATCTAGTTATGTCGTTTTAACATTGTGTTGATATTAACGCGACAATTTTCACGGAACATGCTTTCGGTAGGGGCTTGCAAACCATAGCAACGCGTCCTAAAGTAGCGCAACAGATATATCAGTCAAAAACGTATTGTGGAAAATTAAATTCACAGGCAGAGTTGAATTGCCCCCCCCCCCAATCATTGAACCCTTTAGGGTAGTTAAATGATTCCTGATGGCGTATATGGTCTTAGTATATGCAATGTATACGGTCCTGGTATTTAAAAGGTAAACAGCGCGACACTTACCGCCTAGATAACATTGGCGCTTATCCTCATTTCAGAAGAAAACAAAAGGCAGCATGTCTTACTGTTCAAATTAATGTCTCTAAAAGGGCACTTTCAACCACAATAGTAATTTTTAAAGACAGTCTTTCTACTCCAAGGCGATACCTGCATAACATACGCCAACAGTGTAGCGTTATGTAAGCAGCGCTGCACCACTGCTGATGGGAAGCAATAGTTAGATTCATTGTTTTGGTTTCGAAAATGAGCGGCTGCACTAGAACAGATTATTGTGGCGGAGTGTTCTTACTCAGGGCAGTAACCCAAGCAGCAGGAGCGTAGCCAGGATGTCGGCGGCTCTTATGGTGCTTCAGCTTCCTCCTCTCGTCCCCGCTCCTCCCTCCTCCAGAATTCTAATAGAAGACGGTGGAGGGGGGGGAGCAAGGGTGCGTGACAGTGCAGATATGCATAGCGCTAGCTACCCAATTGTTCCCCATTCTCCATATCATAAGTATTCATGACCTCCCCCCCCTCCCACCCCTGGAAGAATTTCCGCCCACGCTATTGCTAAGTGTGACAATTTCGTACCTATCAGTACTTTGAATAAAAAACTAAAATTCACCTATGTCATATATAGTTAGAGCAATTTTAAACCCCTAGGTAGTAATTTGCACCGATGATATGTTTCATGCGCTTTTTGAAGTTGAAACAAAAGTTTTAATTACTTGGTGAATACAACTGAGATTTGTTAGGCTTGATCGAGAGAAGTATAAAACTTCAAATACAGAATAATAACTCCATTAATCAATAGTTAACATGTGGTTGCAGGTCTTCACGAGGAATAAAATTTGCATTAACCCTTCCCGGGTATTTTGATGAAAAAAAATTCCTTCAAGCCAACCTAACTGTTAGTTCATTTAAAGAAATACCCGCTGACAGTTAGTCTTTATTTAATATATGCTAGGGCGTTCCTCAATAATATGTTGAAATTTGAGTTGTCATTGCACTACTTTGACGAAATTTAGAAAAAGAATATGCAATGTATTTTACGCCTTGCCAACGTAAGTGTTAATATAATCGCGCAAAGGGCGGATAATCAAGTACCTTGTCCTATCTACAGCGTCGCAAAGTATACTAATAATGAGGAAAATTATTTGTCATGTATGTTAATTGCTTTCTTTTCTGCGTTCATGTATATCCCACAAACAATTTCTCCTAAACCATGATCGCTTTAAAGGAACCCTGCAATCATATTTAAGCGTCTACCTTTTTTGTTGTTTCCACGTCTCTTGGCGTTCGGGCAATTCAGCGGGTACGGAGAGAGTAACTAAATATCAACGCGCCATATTTTAATCGGACGACGCGGAAACCTCCTGCACCTACGGGGGCGACCCGCGGTGCCGAAAGCGCGCTAAATGTGACGTCTTTGGTCATGGGCTTATTACTGGTCAGAGCCGCTAAAAGCTTATTTTTAGTCGAAATACAAAATGTAAGTGGCGCGACCCGTTTCAATTATTTATGAAAGTAGTTTTTGTTCACTATTTTAGATCAGTAAAGAGACAAATGCAGTTTAGAAGGTGTGGAAAAAAGAGATTACCCGTCGACATACCCCCACCAAGCGGTGGAAAAGGCGGCGCATACTAGAAAGGTGTAGTGGGATCGGGTACCAACGAGCGGCGAGCGTAAAGGTCCCGCGTGTACGCTGCGGCGCTGCGGTAGTATGGACTGGAGGATCCGACCGGTTCCGAGCGTTCCCAAGACCTTCAGCGAGCAGCTTTAGCTTGCGGGTTGGCCTTTTGGCGGTATGGCAGCGCGAAGTGGCTCTCGTTCTGAACTGATCTTTACCCCGTGTTTGTTGTCGTTTGTGGCCAACGAAGTGTCATGCCGAATTAGTGTTTAATCGCGCAGCAAACGCAATGAGAGCCGCTCTGGCAGCCAGCTTAATAGAGCCTTGCCAGAACATGCTTTAGTGGCGCCCTCTAGAGCTGTTGACACGGTGTGCGGCAGCCTTGGCCGCTCGCTGAGCTCACTATCCGTCCTCTAGTTTGCGGCCACTCAAGCAACCAAGGACGTCATGAAGGAGGTGATTTTTCGCTTGTTTTGTAATTTTAATTTGCCTATAACTTTTAAAATAAAGCGAAATTCGAGAAAAGTTCAATTAACTTACTACGTTCAGTGCGCTCAAAATCGGTGCAAATTAAAAACCAGTAAGAAGTCCTTGCAGGGCCCCTTAAAGGATGGAGCTACGCATATCAATTAATATGAAATGTAAACCTAATTTGCCTATTTTCACTCTACATTCATTTTAGTTCATCAATCCTAATTACTAACGACACGTTTTCCTGAACATATGTGTGACCGCCCATAAAACGGGATTCTCCCGTGTTGCATTACAAGTTACAACAACAGAGCATCTTTAAGATTTCGCGATTTTAAAATCGTAGCCGAAGCTGTCCAGAAAAGGGCCGCAATTATTTCCAAATTTAAATTGCTTCATTCACATTTGTCGCAACCACTAAGAAACATAAATAATGTAAATACGTACGTCCAGTAACGAATATTTTTCCTGGGGCTTTCTGCAGATTCGTCGTTATCGATTGGCTCAGTCGGAAGAAGAGATGGCGAACTGTCATTTGCTGCAAACTCGCACTTGTCATCACAGGCTGTAACCTTAAAAATATAAAAAATAAGGAGCGTAACACAACGTAAGAACGTTGCGCGACACACTCACCCTCCCGCGACACTATGCTAAGAGACATAAATTATGCTTTTAGGTGCGTGATTCCCTAAAGTTTCGCTCAGAATTTCCACGGCATTCACCCTTGTGTCATTCGAGTCGCGGTTACTTCTTTGGCCCGACGGATTGAAGGCTCGCTTAAGTGTAAGTAATAATCTAATTTCGGTGCATTCAGAGGTTTGATGTCATATTATGCTACCACGTTCAAATCATGATTCATTCAGAGTAAGCCTCAAAGAAGGTAAAAGTGTCACTAAACAACCTCATAATGGAAGAAGATTTAGATAATTCTTCAAATTATACAAATGTGTTTCGACACTCAGCTTTTTACAAACATTGATATCGAGCAGTATTTTCATCGGTGGTTTTTGGCTCACGTGTGTTGATTTTCTTTCTTCTAAACGTCCCTGGATAAGCAGAAGAGTTTGAAGCTTTTTTATTAACCACATTGTTTCAATATTCTAATTTTTATGTGTATTACAAATAGTGCCAATCATTTGTATTATTGTGGAAACAAACTATATTAGGATCAGCAAGAACAGCGTGTAAATTTAATTGATGAATTAAACCTTACTTTATTTTATTCAACTAACATGTTCGTCACATCAAGTAAATGTTTCGCCTAAATCTAAAACGTTTATACCATAGGCGTTCACATATTTCCCTTCAATGCCCTTTTTAGTTTACCAGGTTTGTCTTAAATGTATCAAGTTAGTTTTATCATAACGCCATCCTGGGTCACAGCTCGATTTCAATAGTCGAGCCGCGTTTGGCAACTTCCGGTTCCATAGGAAATTTAGTTTCACTGTTGACAAACAACAACAGTGAGCTCGAACCCTGTCCAAGCATAATTCTGAAACATCCAGACTTTAGATTTCAAAACCCTGCTTAGACCGGCTTGGAGGTCGTCGTCTTCGTTTGTCAACAGCTAAACAAAATTTTCTAAGGAGCCGGAGGTTGCCAAACGCCGCTTACCTATTGGCAGACAGTCAGAAGGGACCTTCTGCGCAAGCGAAAAGAATAACGTTTATGCTCGCGTGCTTAGTCTGCAGCGAGACGCCACTGAATCAGTTAAAGCTCTTCGTGATGTGCGCATTTACTGCGGCATCTAATTATTCATATATTAAGTACAAACATTTCTTCAAAGTTAAATATTTATTAGCGGACACATTTCCATTGAATAAGCCGGTGTCTCGTGATTCTTTCATGAGTGATGCCAACATAAAATGTTTGGTGTGGCTAAACATTGCCGTAACAGAACAAGGACAAGAGTTGCGGGCGCGTAGTCGTCAGGACAATGGGTCTTCTCATTTGTCTTCCACGGTGCACAACTTTGTGGCAGAATACCACGCCCCCAGGGTGTCGCCGCCTCATGGAAAGCCAGGCATCAATTCCTGAGACTTTTAGTTGTTCTTTTGTATTTGTATGGCAATTATAATAAAAAAATTCAAAACCCTTGACGACATTAGAAAAACAAAACAAAAAACGACAAGTCGAATGTGGGCGGTTCCAAAAGAAAAATCGAAGTGTGTTTTAAAACTAGTAAGAATGCTGGTGGAAGTGTGCGATCTCCCAGAGAAATTTTTTTAAATGAGATTAGGCACATCTTTCTAGAATGCCTTCATTTTTTTGGATAAATATATGGCTGGATACCGTCCGGACAGAACTTGTAGGTAAAACTTAAAGATATTCATGTATACAAATTTACAAAACAGTTATGTTAAAATTACTTGGTTAACAAACGAGATGGTAATATACGATGTGTAAAATAATTAAATGCACACTGTAAAAAAATAAATGCGATAAAAACGCTTTTTTTTATTAATATATCTTAGTCCTCCTCACAATGCTGCAAGACAACTAGCGTAAATAAAGATTGCTTTCTAGAAAAAGTTGACAGTTTATGCATACCCTTCAATGAAGGTGGGAACCAGCCGGTACTAGGAGTCAGATAACGCAAATGTTTTACGTACAATTATGCGAAGATTTCTATGAAGCGCTTGGCGAATAGACAAAGAGCTATGAACCAACCACTATATGAGCGAACTAAGCCCGTCCCTTATTCTTAACTGCCTTAATATTGGCGCTCGTTTGGTGCCCAATGCATATTGTGCCTAAGGTGTCTGGTACATCAGACTGTTAGACGCGTCAAACAACAAAGTAAACTACGAAAACAGCTTGAAGCATGCCTATTTTTTTGTCTCAGCTTGAGAAATGCCGGGGATGACAAGGAATGGTCCCTCAGCTGTTAAAATAATGTCGCCACTTGTATCAAAACGCCGACTTTAGTGTAGTGGAGCTTGAGAATTTAGCAGTTTTCTTCGCAGACTTCGAGTACTTTTTATAACGTTGCCACTGGGATATGGTTGAAGCAAATTATGGAGTAAGAAAATGTACTTTTTGAAGGAACGAAAACTCCTGTATTTATCTTTGAGCGGCGTTTAAGTGTTATGCAATGTGTGTCTCTTTGTGCCGTCAGAAATAAACATTCCAGTCGGTTTATTTTAAGACTACACATTTTTGGATAATAGGCAGAGGAGAATAAAAAGAGATCAACGTGTCTATCATGCGCTCTCTCACATAAATATTTTATAAGCACGTTTCCAGAGAAAACGTGGATCTTTTTCTTATGTTTGTATCGCTTTCAATTGTAAGAACATACCTGAAAATATTCCACAAATCCATTAGCCTGCCAAGAGACGACAACGTCGTGAGAGCCAAGGGTATATGCAGTTATATGACCGAGTTCTGTTCGAAAGTCACAAATGCAGGAGATTAACAATCTTTAGCACACTCTGGTAAATATACTAGGTGCATTATGTCGTTATTAGATGCTTAGAATCCGTGAAGCTTGAGATGTTTTCGCGGACAATGAGTTCAGCTCAAAAAAATGGAGGCTACGCTTGCAATACCAATTGTGCTTCTTTAACGCAGAATGTGTTTCATCAGCCGAATTTTGTGTACAGATGTAACATTTGAGCGTAACTAAAACTGAAACCTAAAAGCGTAACACCCAGCAGAGTAATACAAAACTTATATTCCCAAACGGACCAAAAAAAAAAACAATACCCGGAACAATAAGCTTTCGGAGCCTAGAAAAAACCTGTGTTCACACCACCTCCATAAAAAGAAAGTAGCGAAGCGTCTCCACCACAGGTGTGTAAGGCTATACGCAGCGAGTTCTCTTAGTTTTGCCACGGCCAGTGTGGAAGTAGGCAGAGGTGTTAACAAAACCAGATAAAGGGTCCAAATTGCTCTCGGGCTTAGCACATCTAAATGCGGGGCACTGTCGGGTTGAGCCTTGCCGCACAGGCGGGGATGCCCGCAACGCGGCAAGTGTCTAACACGAAACATTTCGAATCTAAAACATGAAGCAGTGTATCGCTGGTTTATACTGTAGAATAAATATTCAATTATTGTGGAAATGCTGTTAACCTGGGTTTCTTTAACGTGCACTACGCAGTAGCGATACTTGGCCGAATGAGAGCTTAAAACTCGTCTTAATGTTAACGAACAGAGGTAAGTACAAACTCCAGAATTTCTGTGTGCAATATAATCCTTTTTTATAGCGAAATTTGCTTCAAGTGCTCTAAGCCTGTGGGCGCTAACTTGGGTACTCAGTAGCCCATTCCTGCATTACGACAGGCAAAACTAACATTACTAAAAAGACAGCTAACGCGGTTAGTGTAACTTGTGTACTATATTGTCCGTTAACATTGTAGTGGAGTTTCATGTTTCCGAAATAATAATAACAAGCTTTAACAATAACACACAAGGACGTTAATTTTGTTTCAAAATGTGAACTCTTAGGTAAACGTTACTTCAAAATATATTAGCTTGAGGTGTCCTTACCTAGTGGAACAGTAAAAGCTTCCATCTCAAGCTCGGGGCTATTGAAGATTTCGTTTCGATGTCCATTATTTTGAGCTGCAATGTTCAACCTGTAGCGCCTACCAGAAACAAGAGACACTGTCATAATTGTTGAGTTATCATCCACTGAACGTTCATTTGAAATGCTGATGTAGTCCTGGCCTTTCTTTGGCAAATCCTCCAGTGTTTCCCAACGAACTCGGTATCCAGCCGGTTCTCCATTCCAGTCTGTAGGATCTCCAACTTTAATTTCGACCCCCATTTCCCCACAGAAATCAGTTCGACATAAGCGGGGGCACTTGGAGCTGTGTAAAAAAAAAGAAAAAATAAGACAAAATGGTGGTTTCATATTAAATCCCACAAGAAAAAAATGTTGGGTCTTCAAAAAATTCGGGAAAGCAAAATGTTGCGGGAAAAATCTTTGTTAGAGCGAAATTAGGAACCAGTTTGAGAGAAAAAAAATGTATTCTTGAATTCTTAATTTTTCATTGACCAAAAGCGGATTCTGAGATTTAGGCGATTGCCAGATGTCGCACATTTGAGAACCCCGCTACGCTCAAATATTAACTTCACAAGAATAAAACTTTTTTTTACTTATTTAATACTTCAGGTACAACTTTGTAATAACAACTAAATTTTTTTTTATATTCCGTAAAATAAAAATTGTCAAACCTTGTCCCCTCGACAAATAATTGCCCAACTTGAGTGACTGCAACTTTGGTTTCTTTCAAAGTTTTTGCATGAACAGCACATGAAACGAAAGCTTAAAAAATTATCTATTTGAAAATATATAATCGGTATTGTCAATTAGTAGTAATGTAGTGAAACGAACTCCTGAGGAACAGAGGAATCGCTAAAAGTGCAATATATACAAAGCCAATTAAAAAAAAAAGACATTACATTTTTTTTAAATATTTTGTACGATATTTTTAGACATAATCTTGAAACGTGCATAAAATTAGAGTGGATATATTGTTTTTGACGTAACGCCATGCGCTTAAAGGCATGATACTTTTCACTCTGCTATGCTTGGCAATCTGGATCATTACTGTTTGTTCGTCACGGCTGTATATTATTTGTTAAATATTTTTTTATGTAATTGTAGCAGAACTGACACGTGAGCAGTGTGCAGTTTCTAAATGTTTTACGCCGAACATAACTTGGTATAACTCAACGGAACATATGCGTCCTGCGTGTTTCGGCAACCATACTCTACATGTCTCCACATATCTCCACACACAAAAAGTATCTCCAAACCATCATCATATTTCACCTCGTTACTACTTAAGCATTACTATTTAACCAGTAGTAATCTAATTGGATTGCTTTAAGTAGTGAGACTTCATATTGAATATAAGACTTCAAGGAATAATTATGTTTTCGGTCGCAAGACGCCAAAAGAGGCGGCAGTATCAGGAAGAGAAACGGCTCAACGCCTACCCACATGCACCCTATTCTCAACGGAATTGCGTGCGTCTAGCCGACGTATTCGCAGCGTCTAGCGGGGTTCACAACGCCTCAGTCTGGCAACGCTTCGAGGTCGACAACTTCGAGCGCGTCTCGGTGACCTTCCCCTCCCAATGTCCCCGAGGAGAGCGCTCCTAGACCTTTACTGTTGCTCAGAATACGATGCATGTGGGTAGGCCTTTTCATTCATTTTATTTTGCGTGAAAGTGTTATCCCGCTTTCCCTTTGCAGAGGTTATTTGCTGGCCGATGCCTGGGCCACCGACAGCCACCCGCGGACAGTGCACGAGCAAAGTTCCTTTCTCATGTCGCAACAGCTGTCAGTTGCTGAGCGGTGGCTGACAGCTAAAGAAAACACACGGAGAGGGATAGAGGCGGTGTTGTAGATCTACCAAATAAGATTTGGCCGGTTCGTCGAGCCGGTGAAGTTATAACGCTTAAAATCCTCGGATGGCGGGCCTACCTACTGGGGCTGCGGTGGCTTCCCATTTTACCTCCTTAGCCCTTTTCTCCCCTTGTTAGCTCCCAACCGGTGGTGACCTTATGGCAATTCTGGACGGAATAACACTACACGGTTTCTCTCTCCTCAACGCATTATATCTCTCCACATGCCGAGCTGGTCCTGGTGGCGGTGGCCTTCTGGCAGCTCAGAGCCAAAAACATACCGACTTTTTTTTCTTCTCAAAGCTCAGTCACGCAGTCAGCTGAGCTGGTCATTTCTGGCACCGAAGAAGGGACGATGGCAGGCACCTTCAGCTAATGTAGATTGTTTTGGCCTGATTATGCATGAAGACGCGAAGAATAAAATAAAAATAAAATGCCAGCGCAATTTCCGCAAAGTGTCTGATCTGAACTTCGAATTGCTAAGGCAGCTACTTCCAGCGGAACAAGCGGCATCTGTCAACAGGGGACGACAGCATTTGCAAGTACTGCTCTTTAATGTTCAAGAGCAGCCTGCAAGACCTTTAAAAAACAGAGGAGAATTTCCCTGAGCGACGCCGCAGTTGCGGAGGAGCAAACCATGATCAAAGATGTGAAGAAAGTCATCAGTGCAGCCAACGTAAGTATGCCACCGCTGAAACTTCCGTCTGCGCTAAAGGAAGATCTTTGAGATAAATATGTAGAAAGAAAGCTAACACAAGTAGCAAAAGACTTCTCGAAGAAGATCGGCCGCCGGTTTAGTGAGGTTTATCACACAACAGAAAGCCCCGAACTGCAGAATTCTTGTTCGTCCTGCTCTCAGTGGCCATCCAGCATATGGTGCGCTTACGTGAATAGCTCGTCCTTACAAGAAAAGTGCCGAATTCTGACTCTGCTACTCTCCGGTTCAACGAAGAAAAAAGTTATGTCTCTAATTCCCGAAGTCGCAAGATATCTTCTGGACAGATCAAGAAAGCTGAGAGCCGAAAAGGGTGTGTGGCCGATCATCGACGCCTATCATGGCCATTGATTAAAAAAATGGATGTGGCCCTCGCACTGAGCTACTATACATCCGATGACGAAAACTGTGCAAGGGCAAGTCCTATTACAAAACATGCTGTGACGCTGTCGCAGACGAACAAAAAATCCTCGTTGCAAAATGTATTTTTTACAACGTCTGCCCATGAGATGTGCGAAAAAATGAAGACATATCATCCAGAAATCAAGCTTGGGCTGACAAAGTCTTCCGCCCTACGATCAAAATGGGTTATGAAACGTCTCGTGAATGAAGAGTGCGTTTGCATTTGTTGTGCGAACTTCGCCCTTTGTTTGGCGCCGTTATCAAACGCAAGTGGAAAAGATTTGAGTCTAGACGACGTCAAGAAACTGTTTGTGCGAAAACCGATCGGAGGAGTGTCTTCTGCTAAACTCTAAATCGTGTCCGAAAAACGATGGTTTAACTCTCGAATTGATATCAATCAATGAGGAAGACGAAGGGGACCTGGGTATACGGGAATCATCCGACAAGAATGATTCCCATACTGGATCATCCGACAAGCCCAGAGACTTCCAATATGCTTCGAAAAACGCCACATCAAGCCTCGTACTGCCGTGTTTCATTTTGACTTCGCAGAAAACTGGAGTGTTGTTCTTCCGCTAGTCGTACAAGGTTTTCATTGAAAAAATCAAATGGTTTCTATCTTCACCTGCGTTGCTGCAATACAGGAGAAAACCTACAGCTTCGGAGTCATCAGTGACGACATCGTACATGATACAGCACACGCACTGTTTGCCCTGAGTGCCATTTATTTGTGGCTTGAAGAAAGTATTCCCGTTTTTCTAGAACTAATCTATTTATCCGACGGAGCAGCAAGCCATTTTGAAAATAGATTCCAGCCGCACGAGATAGCGGAACAAACGAAGTTACCAAGTGGATTTTTCTGCTAGAGGACACGGCAAATGTGCATATGATGGCATGGGTGCAGTGCTGAAACACCAGGCATGCCTACACAACCTCAGATCATCGAAACTGGAACCAATCGGATGTTCCGACTACCTTCTTCGGGTGGTTACCGCAAAAGTGCATGCAATCGTACTTCTAAAAAGTGACGCAGCTTGCTTGAAAGACTACCGTAACTTTAAGAAAAAAAAAGGCTGTATCACTGTAAGGCCCGTGAAAAGCATTGAGATATGCCATCTGTGGGTCAGGCTTGAGAACGAAGATGGGTCTGTAAACCGTGAAAGTTAAGTATTATTCAAGTTACCAGACTGATCCGAATTAACGTTTTTGAGGTTTTGTATGTTTTGTGTTAGTACCTATACTTCCATTTTACCTGCACGAGTTTTTATCTGAAAGGAAGATTAAAATTAGAAAGAAACTTGTCGATTATCAATAGCCTTCGCCCGTGTGGAAAAGCGGGCAGGAGAGATAACTTTTACGTCTCCTCTTTCTGTCGATTGACGTGATTGACCTGTCAGTGGTTCGACAATTTTTTTTGTTGTTTGCTACGTTAGTAGTCTTTATAAAACCTTGTTAATATTGTGCCTATACACTTGTGAATGCAGCTGCGCCAAGTTTCAGAAATATTTTTTTCCCTAAGAAATTGAGTTTTATGTTGTGTTTTAAGTGTTTAATGTTGAATTGCGGCAATAAACTTTCATGTCTTGTATTAAACGTACCTTTGATGTATCAATTCTGCTTAAAGATCTGTGACATTTCAGTCAATAAACACAGTAAGTCAGATTTCAACAAATAATAGATAACCATGCAAAACAATCGGTGACGATCTAGACTGTCATTGCATAGCAGTTCGGATAATATCATGTATTTTAAAAGCGTGGCCTCACATAAAAAAAACAAAATACCCACGCTAATTTTTATCAATGTTTCAAGATTGTGTTAGAAAGTTCCGTACAAAATATTAAAAAAAAGTTTTAAAATGTATTTATTTAGAATATTGACTTTGGATATAGTACTTTTAGCGATACCTCTTTTGCTCAAAGGTTTGTTTTACTGCATTACACCTGACTGACATTACCTATTATGTTTTTCCAAAATAGATAATGTTTAATGTGCTGTTCATGTCAAAGCGTTGAACAAAACGAGAGTTAATCACTCAGGTTTCGCAAATATTTGTCAAAAGGACTAGGTTTGACAATTGTTAATTTACCAATATAGAAAAAAAAACATTATTTTAACTGTCATTAAGAAAATGTACCTAAAGTGTAAAAAAAAATGAAAAAAGTTTGATTGCTGTGAAGCCAATCTATGAGCGTAGCAGGACTCTCAAATTTGCGACCTCTGACAACCGTCAAAATCTCAGCATCCGCCTTCGGTCAATTAAAAATTAAAAACTCAAGGATAATTTTTTTTTATTTAAGAACGTTTTCTATTTTGTTTTAATCAAGTGCTTGACCACAAATTATATTTTTTCCAGAATTTTTTGAAGACCCAACATTGTTTCTTGCATGATTTGAGACGAAACCACCAAAATATGCGTCACTTTTATTTTGGAGGTATAATTTAAACCTGTAAAATATGACAATTAACACGGTATGCAATCATCATTTGTAATAATTAAAAACATAACTTTTGTGAAATTGTAGTGGCTTCTTTTTATACTTTTTTTCTTTCCGGTCAAGACTTATCAGCAAATAATGTGTAGACAACCTCCATATTGAGTAAACGTTAACGCAAAAATGGAGCACACATACTATAAAAAGTCATTGTTAACGGTGGAGTTGACTCTTGCACATCTATGAATCATCGCACCGCTACGTAACATAACAGATTCGCCAGAAGACATATACGTATATTTTGAATAATTCAAGGTTAAAACCAATAACAATAATTATACTGAAGGTGTAGTTTGCACAATTATGCATTAATGATATTTTGCGCATACAAGTAGTACAATTCACTAAATATGGCTGCGTGTAATGTTTTCCTTTAATATTTTACTTGTGTAGCCTACATCTGGTGACAGCTTATATTCTCCTTTGTAACATATATTTTCTAGTCAATATTTGCTTGAAACGAGAACGTAAATGTTTGACAATATTTCATTAGTTTTGACACCTTTGCTGTGTTTTGTCTGCCCAATCGCACAACTCCGTCGCTAACATACTTGAAGAAAAATATTGAACTGATCCGTTGTGAAAACGCAATATACGCGGATAGATGTGTTTTGGATTTATTTTAAAAATACACAAATATAAAGTCATGCTCATTTATTTTTATTAGTTCTAAAAAAGAGTATAATAATTTATTTAATACTATTACTATGTATAGTCATCTGAAAGTGTTACGGTAATGCTTATGAGCATAGCCAATTAAAGCCCTTTGATCTTGGATAACATGTACACCAGGAGTCTACCCACTGGAGCAAACAACCGTCGCGATTTCTTGCGCCACCATTTTTTAATTTTGCTTGTCCTGACCTTTAGGCAATTTCTTAAACATTTCGAGAGCAACGCAGATTTTTCGAATGGACTGTGATGCACCCACACCATTTGTCTACACAAAACCAGAATGTTGTTTGGAACATAGGCAGTGGCGGCAATGCTACATCTTTGGGCCCGAAAGCTTGTGGGTACACTAGTCTAAAGATACATGATGGCTTTCTTTATTGCGTTGAAATGCGTAAGGCGTCAGTATCTCCAAATGGAGATGTGGTGGACACGTACGACCAACCTGAAATACGTACAGACTGTTGGGGAGTGGAACTTTACGTGGAACCGGTGTTTCAATCTGCCTTTCTATTAATTCGGACTTTCTTTGTCAATATGTGTGAGTGCGTTTGTCTGCACGTCTCATGCTCTTTGTATGTAACTATATGACACTGTATGGAATAATAAGTGAGTTAGAGTGAGATATAATGTATCACCCTGCACTTAAAGGTAATTTTGGAGATCTTGCACACGAAGTGCTTAAAAGTCCATATTTTTCTTTGCTTCAGGAACACCGTTTTTGCTCAAAAGACATATATAAATATTTTTTTGATATTTACTATTTGGTTATAAAAAACATAAATGAACACAGCGAAATTAAATAATAAAAAAGTGAAGGGAAAAGCAATTTATCTAATTTTTTTCAGTTTAAACGGTTATCATGATATCAGTGTGAATAAAATTGAACTTAAATAGTACAAAATAGTAGCTATAGAATATTATTTTCCATCGCCCGTCCTAGTTTAAAGTAATAACCCCAATGTGTATTTGAAGAAATGTAAGGATATTTGAAATACTGTGTTGTAGATAAAGCGTCATTTTCAATATTTTAGGCATTGGCTATCACTTTTTGTTTGAAATCAATATTTCTTTAGGGTGGAAGAGTTTCTTAAGAATGATTTCGAGTTTGTCTTACGTGCGAATGACACTGTTGCGAATCATTATGAAGGAACTTCGCTTAAATTCACCGGCTTCAAATTACACACACACAAAAAAGAAAACATACCAGAAGAAAGAAAGGCGCTATTTTTAGTCAGTTCTATATTTTAAATTAAAAATTTGAATACAATAAAAAAAATTTAAAAATTAGGATGCATATTGGAAGGTCTCGCTGCAGAAAAAGATTTCTTAATAGAGAATTTACGACCTCGATCCAGTTATATCTTGATTGAGTTCAGTGCGTTCATTGAAAAAAAGAAGAGTATTACTATTTTGCTAAAAACTATTGATATAAAAATGCAGAAAATTAGAGTTCTAAAACAGTACCTGCGCCTCACTCCGGTAGACGACATATGCCGCCTTCCCAACTTTGTAAACGGGATGAGCATTGCCATCAGACGTGGTAGTACGGTCGCACAACTATCTCGTAGAGTGTCCATCTCTTTAGGACGAGTGGGCTGTACTCAGTAACGTTGGCGGAGAAGGTCTTCGTAAAAGTGTGATGGTCGGATGAGCCATAGAGAAAGTATCCCGCCAGGTACACATTTTCGACGTCGTCATTCCATCTTCTGAGTTCACCCTGTAATTTTACTGAAGGCGAGTATTTAAAGGACCACGAAAGCAAGACACTCCCGTTGTATGTACTTTGAGCCCTCATGGTCAGTTCTTCAGATGGAAGGTATGGCGTAGATACTGAAAAGTACAAAGAAGTTATTTCATGTCTTATTTAGCGCTTCTATCTGATATCTGCATTTATTTTCGGGATGCATGTGCTTTGTCCTACTCCTAGATACTGATATCGCCATAATTCCAAAAAATCCAAGTTATAGATTTTACGATTAGTTAAAATATAAAAGTCAGACTTCTATTTTTTGTATCTAGGACTCTATTTATAGACAACAAAGTTGACCGCAGCGATAAACGCATTTCCAAAGCAGAACACATTCGAAAGCGTATATTAAACTAACAAACTATTAAATATCCACCCCTGAATGGATAATCTAATGCAGCCCAATTTAAAGGTTGTGGAGAGGACCTATTGAGATAAATAAACAACTTAGATAAAGCAACTTAAATTATCCAAGGCACGATGAAACGTCATTCGCTTACCGCACACATGGTCATCTTCGTCGTGTTCGTCTGCGTAGTGATATTGCACTGAGGTATATGGGCACTGCCTCATCCCGTCACATTCGAAAATACTGGAGATCTCCATCTTTCCGCCGCACTTAAAAGGCCTGGGCCGGCTTGCTAGAACCAGCGTTCAGCTGAGACTGGGTGAAAGAAAGCACTGCCAAACCACGCACGAGCAGTGGGACTCAAGCTGCGTCTCAAGACGCTCGCGCCCCAGCCTTTGCAGTGCTTTCTTTCACCCAGTCTCAGCCGAGACGCTGTTCTAGCAAGCCGGCCCTGTTGTCGCAACATGCTGTCGCATCTGAGAATCAAATCAGTTAAACAGGTCTGAATCAAATCACCTACTAAATCTCCACTAGCTTTATGTTCACCAAAAAATGCACTTTAAAACTGAAATTCAAAACACGGCACTTGAACATTTTGAACACACTAATATCTAAGCTGAACCTTTTCTTGTAGACCCTGCAGAAAGTATCATTGTCCCTTTTCCCTCCTCCCCCGCGATTAAACAAAACTGCTAGAGAACCGCTTGACGCGGTCTCCTGAGATTCCGTTACAAGAATAACAATAAACCCTATTTAAAAGCTTAAACCCTGCCATAACTGCTGCTTCAATTATCAGAGGACAACATAGCTTGGGCATACACTTTGCGCGTGCTTTGAACAAGAGCGTTATTTCAGCGCTTTACGTAAGCTAGGATTTAATCCCACTATTCGCACGGAAAGCGATGCCCAAATATGTCGGCCACCAGATATGTCGACAACCAAAAATGTCGGCCACCACCACCAGTGTTGGCATCACTCTTCTCCTATCAGTGGCTCTGACCCAAGCTGATATTGTGGTGTAAGCTACGCGCTCGTTGTATTAGTCGTGCGTCTGTCATTTCGCCAAGTGATCGCGCTCCCACCAATACCGACGCGCAGGAAGCATGGCCAGGTGATAAAGGGTCCCGTGAGCACGTAGAAACAACCGTACTATCAGCTCAGACGTGAACGGAGCATAATCCGGACTCTTTCCCCCGTCCCTGAATACACCCACCCTTTCGGGGAATTTCTCTTCGAACTTCGTTGACTCAGAACAGCTAAGCATGGTTGTGGAAAAAATGTAAGTGGGAGATAAGGTTTCATTCATCATTTATAATCAGTGTACGCAAACAGCTTGGCGCTTATTTAGTGGTGCATTTTCCGACTTGTTTTGGACTGATCCCAAAACAATATAAGCGCGAAGACTGAAAAAAAAGTTAAAGCAGAACGATCGCACAAATACACGTCGAAAGCTATGCCTGTCACAAAAAATGTCACGGGGAAGTACTTCAATCCGCTCTATACGCCGACTCCACTCATTTACGTCACGCCGTGGTGGTGGAGCATCAGGCGTACTTCCGGTCTGTACTTGTGGTCGGAAATCGCCATGAGGGACAGGAATTCCTGCGTTGTCCTGGAAGAAGCCAGACTAAAACATGCCTTTTCGTCAAAATGCCGACACTGGGGCTGCACCGACATTGTCGGGAAGGTTTGAAGATAATTTTTTATGTGTTTTCTGTCTGCTCGGTTTTTCCGAGAATGTGGATATGTGCAGCGAAAAGGGAAACCAGGCACTCTTGGGACCACGATTGCTTGTGCGGGAAGAAGTTTGGCTTGAATTCACAGACATTTCAGGTCATCAGATTCATTTATTTTGTTCCATCATGAACGCAGGAAAACCGTCAACTTGTCCGGACCACGTTCAGTGCGTCTTCACGTTCAAACGGCTGTCTGACCTTTCAAACTGTCGTCTGCTCTTTCAACCTAGTCCCAAACTTTCGTTTGCTCGTTCAAACGACAGCGGCCTGCAGACCAAACGTTGCGACAAGAAGTAAGTGCAGGCCTCAAAAGACTTTTAAGTTTGAAGATTTTTTCCGGTAAGCAGGCTCCGTGTAAACAGTAGATACGAGGAGATGTTGATAATTGTTACAAGCGGTTATCACCGACGTGTTATGCCTGATTCACTTGGTTCGATTTTGCTTCCGATTTTCATTATCAACGTCGAGTTTCTCAACTACCTTTCGCGTATTTGCTGCCCGAGCAACGTCGCGACTGAAAATAGCGATCAGAATTTCATCATGCGACTCAGGCTTTAGCGTCCATTCCTTGGCGTTCACACGGAATGAATCTTAAATACAAAAGCGCAAAGGACAAGGACAGAACACAGAAAGAGCAGGACAAGCGCTTGTCCTGTTCTTTCTGTGTTCTGTTCTTGTCCTTTGCGCTTTTGTATTTGATATGTTTAACCAACTAGCCCAACTGTTAATTTTAATTCGGAATGAATCGCCGCGCTTCACATTACTTACAAGATGATTTGCGGTGTAACGAGCCTCGTTAATTTCGCTCACGCCACTATAGTAGTAAGACATTGCTAGGAAGGCGCATTATCAACAATTCCAAGGCAAAAAAGAGCACGGGGACTCACACCGACGCCGACAACATCACATTCCAATGGTTTGTTGATCTGAGACGCGGCGCCTCTTGCCCGCACCCCATCGCTCTTGCGTGGTACCGATGGGGTGCCGCAAGGGGCGATCACGTTTGTTTGTAAACGTGAATTGGTGACAACGTTACTTTACTCCGCGACAACTTTTCTTGGCATTTCCACGGATAGTAGGAGACCGCTCACAGCTTTATTCAGAGCTCAAAAGGAGAGAGGAACGCGTGCCTGTACCTTCCACTGCATTGCCAAGAGAAAAGTCGTCGCGGAGTGTAGAACCACTCAGTTGAAAACTGACATAGAGCTTGCTTTGAAACGTGGCTTCGAACCTTACTTGAGAACCGAACTAAGGGCGATCGAAACGCCACCTTTTCTCCAGCAGCGGCCACTCCGGAAACTGCACGGCTGCACGCATTGGTTCCGGTCAAATCGCGCATGGGCCGGAGGCGCCATCTTGCAGTGTCATTTCGCAGTAGCTATATAAATCAACTTTTATGTTTTGACTCGTCGCTAACTGGTGGCTCTGTTATAGTATCCGGTTTGGTCTCCGTGCACGAGAGCGGTCCGGGTGTCAAGGATGAGTTTCCCAACTGAGTGTTTTAGTAAAGTTGGTTTGTGTATACTGAAAGTAGCGCCATTGATTGACCCTCTGACACACTTTCACCCTCTAGGAAAATCATCATCCTCCCCATCAAACTTCTCCTTTCAACTACCACTGATTGGTCGAGCGTCTGTCCAGTTTCGGTTGGCCACTTCCGTCCGCCATTTGTGCACTCCCGTATCGCGGCCTCGCATTCTCCGGAGGCGTGCATACGTATACATACTACGTTGCCGGCCGCCCGTCGAAGCTTTTTTTTTTTTTATCGATAAAGCGTATGGTTGTTTTTTTGTTTTAGAAACATCATTGAACTGCCACTATGACGTGGCATTACTACATCCCTTGCTCGTGTTTACAAAACGCTCATGAATGTTTTTTACATCTCATCGTCACTTTGGGGTGTAAAGGCAGACACAAGAAGGCACAAAAGGGTATGATATTTGCTGTCAACTGTTTTGAAACGAGCGAGTCAACGAGACAAAAACTACGGTGTGCTTTCTTTCGTTCGTAGCGTAAGAGCACGGCTTCGCATTCCATAACAAAAATGCGTGCGCGTTTATCCCTTGGCCCCCCGTTTGCTGAAGAAGAAATAAGATTAGGAAGATCTGTCTCAAAGCTCAATTTTATTGAACGAATGTTTATGAGGCAGAAGATTGCATATGATCTCCACCCGAATGATCCGAGTGGGAACACACCCAAAGCCTCGACAAAACTCGCGTGCCTGTTCCAGACGTGAAGCAATAAGAAGACATACCTAGTAGCCCAGGCGTAAAAAACACCGGCAACTTTTATCCTAGCCAAAACTCGAAAGCTGCAAGTCCAAATCGCGCAACAACACCGATCTGGCAAGGGTTCGCCAACAATCACGTGTCACGGCGCTGGACGGAAGGGCAGCCTAGGAGGCGCTAGCGTCGAAATTAGAGAGCGCGACACTCGCGGAGAGGAGAAAGAAGGAGAGATTCTTGACATAAATACCCAACATAAATGGCCGTACGTAAAAATGCTTTGGAGACTTCCCCTAGAAATCTTGAGACAATTCATTTGCGTCTGATCTTACCTGTGCGCTGGTTATAATCAAGACTTGTGACAACTGTCAACATTCGTTTGACCCATTAATACAAGCTCCTGGTTACCTCAGTTGGTAAATTGGTAGAGCGCTGAGCTAGACTTGGAGAGGTCCAGGGATAAAATCCCGAATCAGGCGAATTTCTTAGCGGCCACCCATTGCCTACAGGGTGCGAGTTTCGCTTCATTTCAGGTGAATGATAATTTATTATCACGTAAATCTCATAAACCTTGGGGATTTCCCATTAAATGTATAATATGAAAATATTAATCAACAAAAGCTTTTCGACACCATGTATTACCAACCCACGACTAAGGTAAGAATAAGATTCATACTCTTATTATAATATAGTTGTAAACCTTGTATTACCAACCCACGACTAAGGCAAATTCCAGAATAAGATTTATACTATTATCATAATATAGCGGTAAACCTGCAGAAATAAGCCAGTTTTAAATTAATATAAAACTATGTGTTGTCGCCTTTTGCATATAAAAAGTTTTCGATAGTAACATGCTAACTTTAGTCAGAAGCATCGAAAATGAGCAGACCTGTTACATTATGCGGCATTTGTAAGTGGTCAAAGGAAAAACAGGAAAGATATACACATTTTACTAAATATTTCTTTAGAGTTCCTGTATGATCAATCAGGTGCATTAATATAAAGTGAAAGAAATGGACGGCACCCCAACTTGACCGAATGCGTGTCTCATTGGCTGTTCTAAACTTTTTCAGGAAAACTGTAGATATCTAAGGAGGTACGCTAGAAGTCGATATTTGGTGCTTCAAAAGGTTTGAATCACGAAAGAATGACCTTCAATCTAATGCAAACTCATTACCTAACTCTGGTTAACATTACATGGGCAACGAACGGTCCGACGGGTGGTAAAACCCGTCCGAAAGGTATCCGCCTAATTTAAGTAAGGGATATTCAGGTCTTCTTGCTTGACAGGAGAATGTTCGATATCTGCCATTCTTTTGGCGCTATAGGACTTATCGGGCATTTGCAATTCATGCGCGTCCTTTGCAAAGTAGCAGAAACATGGGAATGCTATTGGTGCACCACTTACACAATCAAGAGTTATTTTGTTATGGGATTTATACCTGGCTTTCGCTGCCGTTTAGCTTAAAATAAAAAAACAGACAGAAGTTTTTTTTTTCTTACTTACGTTCAACCCAGGCGACAAGTACAAGCCAAGCGAGCCTCATCCTAGTTCTTCCTTGCCTCAAAATAGCGACCTGAAGAACTCTCGTCCTTATATAGGCAATGACACATGATACAGAGCCCAACACCAAACCGAAACTATACAAAGTCGTCGTAAGCGTCACGTGTCTGGAAAACAAATTGTCACCAAAGTTTGACACTCGAGACCAAGCTTCTGATAACCCCAAACCATTATCGGCTTACGTTATCGTAAGCCTCGCTTTGACTAGAAACACATCGCCTTCAAGGGTTGGTGCTGCTTTTGCTATATTTCTTATCGTTCCTCTAGTTGAGCAGCACTTTTCAGAATATGTATTGCATTGCCTAGATTCAGCGGGAAACGAAAATGCCACATGTGCATTCCTGAATTTATATTTCCTGCCGATGCCACAACGAAAATGCCACAATGAAAATGCCACGGATGCATTGCGCGGATTCAGATGCGTTACAAATGCATGCGTCCTGTTATTTCTACGAAGTTGATGGTATGCTTTATAAAGGCAATCTTTATTGAAAGATTGTTTGAATTAAGACATGTATCATTGAAGGGTCTCAAAAGGTTTCGATAAAAAAAAATAAAAACACAACTATAATGGCTGCGATACTTTTTTTCCTATTGGTCTTGATCGCACTTGTAACTTTTAAATTTGAGTTGCACATTTTCCAATTTAAATATATGTTTATTTTTTTATTTGATCTTATTTTGAGCTCAGGAGAGCTGCGGCGCCGCAGAAAGACAAGTCGCCCATACTGTGGGGGTCATGTGGTGTCGCGCCAGATGATGATGAAATTGTATTCCTCAGATGAAGAAAACATTGGTGATGATAGTTCAAGTGGAGCTTTTGGGTGAGGATGAGGTTGTGACGTTGCGATTGATAATGCTATATTCTGCTTTTTTTTGTGCTGTTGTTGCGAATGCCTGTGTTGCAGAGATGCAACGCCGTCACCCCACAGAGTCCTACAGATGGCGAGTTTTTATCTCTTCAAAATGAGCCAGATCCCGAGACTTAAACTAAGCCAATTTTGGCTGAAATTCGGAATATATCTGGGGGTTCATCGTTTCCAAAAGGTAATTATCTGATATCGGTCATAATATGCGTTTAAAACCAATGAAACTGTGGCAACGGTATGGGGCTGAAATCTAGTCCGATAGGCACACATTCCTGTTTATTTCAGTTTCGCTTCACGTAAATTTGGCTCACTAAAAAAAAAAACCAAAATAGTGATACACACACTGGACACAGCAGGCGTACACGGGGCGAGGACTAGAGTTTGTAGGCACGTCACCGCCGAGCAGCCAGATGAGGAAGTGCCAGTCGGGGCTGTGCTCAGCCGGTCAGCAACGGTAGTGTAGGTGTAACACTCAGCCGGTGAATGAGGAAGAGGAGCGAGGAGGAAGAGGAGGAGGGAGGAGGAGGGAGGAAGAGGAAGAGGAGGAGGGAGATGCGAGCTACCCGTTGTGCAGGCTAGTGATATTACCACTCATAAATCGCAGAGAGAAACGTATCAAAACGTGGTGTAGTCGTTATCCAAGTAGCCATCTACATGGGTACGGGTCTGTGCTGTACCCATCGATCTCTGTGACACGTCAGACGAAGTTGGTGAACGTTATGCCGCCAAGGTCGGCAACGGCTTGCTCGCGGTAGCCCTGTATCTCTCGCCTATGGCACTCACCGAATATTTCATGCAAGGCAAAGAAGAACTTCATACCACTCACGCAGGAAAACATCCCATTGGCCCCGAATGCGTGCACTCGCTCTTCTGCTGTGCCATCTCGGGAGAGCACGCTCAAAATTAATGCTAAAGAAATAAAAAACGTTGAGCAGTCTTCGACAGAGCCGACAGGAAGTAGGATGGCATCGAGAGTGTCACGTGCTTCGCCAAAGTGTTGACTTTAACGCTGTCTCGTTCTCCCGCCTTGATCCTGCTGTTCTGTTTCCTGGCACCGGCAGAACTTAGACAGAGTGGAGCTTCCAGGTGCGAGAACTACATTTCCTTTCTCCGGACAAGCGGTGAAGGAAAATACAAGAATATCTATCTCTCTCTCTCTCTCTTTCTCTCTCTCTCTATATATATATATATATATCTTTCTCAGATTGTTTAGCACGGTAAATCACAAAATCGGAATACCTCAAGAGAGGAGCAGGAGAAGGAGCAGAGGACGAGGGGAGGAGCACGGGAGGGGGAGAGGAGGAGGAGAGGAGGAGGAAAGGGTACGGATGAGCAGGAGGGGCATACCCTTCCTCTCAGTGCCCTCCCCTCCTCCTCCTCAAGAGCTGCGTTTTAATTCGACGTTACAGGAAGTTGTAAACGTCTTTCATTTTTTTGGCTGCTAATATTAGTCGGACCAATCTGCAGGCTTAGGAAGCTTGTTAAGAAAAATCACCCCAATCGTCCTTTTCTGCGACCAAACCCGCGCGGAAAGGAGGGAAAAACAATGACAAGCAGCAGTAAGCAAACCCTACTGAAAAAAAAAACCACAAAACATTTGAAATTTAAACGGGTGGCAAACTGGTCGACCCGTTTGAATCAAACAGGTGGCAAACTCGTCGATCCGTTTGGATCACACGTGATTATGGGATATGGGTACCCGTTTGATACGGATGCCCGTTTGATAAAGGTGCGCGTTTGATACAGGTGCCCGGTTGATACAGGTGCCCATATGAACTGGCACGTGACCACACATTTGAACGCGCCATTCGGATAGGGAAATTATTCGCTACTCCTAAAAGGGTATCGTCTGGTAGGTTAGTTATCTTAAACTTATTTAAGACGTCCCGAAACTTATAAGCCTATTTATAATATAAAGGAAACACGTAGAAACAAAAAAATTACACCATCTTCCCGAGGGGAACCATGGGGTGTTGCGGAGCATCGCGGATCGTAATTAATTTATTCCCTTCTTGACTGATTTCTTTTGGTAGGCCGGATTTGGGCTGCGGCGGACGCGAGCGGCCGAGAAACGCTAGCAGACGACAGCCGCAGAGTTGCGGGGAAAGCCCACCCCACTGGAAAGCCCTGGCGTGGCGCTGCGACCCGCGCGCCCAAAACTATCCTGCTTTCACTCCTCCGGGGGAACGCGCGCAGCGCGTACCGCTGCTTATATTCACACTTGAAGGAGAGGAGACTAGAGGAGGAGAGTTGCGCATGCGCGCGCGGTGTGAGTAGAAGCGAACCACGCGAAGTGCACGCAGCTGGTAGAGACAGCGAGCGGAGAGAGTAACGCGCAGCTTTTGGAGAGAGGGAAGGAGGAGAGTTGCGCATGCGTAGTGTGAGTGCGGACGGCGCCGACGCCGCGGGACATAGACCCGAGCAAGAGATGCTCCGCATCTAAAAATGTGCTCGCGCAGGTGCTTGCAAATGGGCAGGAAAACAGACATAAAAGATTGTTTTTGATTCTCCTAGAAGTTTATTACAACCTATTCTGTAAACAAGTACAAACGTGTAAGCGATCTGTGAAATGTGAAGAGGCACTCTAAGCTTTTACACAACTGAGAAGATTGCAAGGCAAACAAGAATCGATGAAATTCTAGACTATAATGGCACACTTTCGGGGAAATTATTCTCCCGGCTGCCGCGAGAATAGATGCTGCATAATTCTATAGATAATCTGGAAGAGTACGCGCAGAAGAACGGTCAATCGTTGCCAACAAGTAGGTTGCAGTGCATTTACCATAATTTTAGCGGACTTGAAAGGTGTTAACACGATCAAAGCAGGACAACCACACAAACACGAGGAGGAAGGCTCCTTGAAGTTTCAACACGATGCGGTGCACAAGCTGTCATTTGCCGAACCCAACCAAACCGCAAAAAATCCAAATTTTTCTGAGGAATCGCTTGTTGCCGATATACGCGTAGGACTTTTCCAGCACTGATAGCTTTGGTGCGCATCCAATACGTTGTCGAGTTACATCCTAATAAACCCGCAGGGAAAGGTGGCAGATTGAAGCAGGTAGGACGAACGAAGTTCGAACTGCAACGGACAACAAGCAGACAAAGAAAAGGATCGAGGTACACCTAAGCACTTATGAGATGTGAATGCAAAAGTACGCAGGCCGCTCTTTGCTCCCTTCTTTAATCTGCGGCGTACAACGCGCTGACCTTGGGCGTGGAACCATAGAGTAACACAGTAAACGAAAAGAGTGGCCACTTGAGCCGATTCGCGGCCCAGGAGCTAGGGACTACGACGACCGTTCAGTGGCACTGCAGTCACACACTTAATTTAGACATTTATCATATTTCACCCTTGATAAATAACTCTACTCTATAACCTAACATTTCAAAATTAATAGCAGCTCCAAATACTTTTAAAACAATTTGAACAGTCTGCGGCTTTGACTGCGACTCAGTGGATGGCTTTGGGGGCGTCGACTGGGCGGACGGTGGCTTTTCGGTCACGTCGCGCGGAAGCTCGGTTGGGCTGCGCCTGAATGGCTCGTGCGGGCTTCTCGTCATTCTTCCGTTGTTAGAAAGGTGAATCGTTTTACTGACACCGTATTTTGCTTGCTTTTGGCTATGCTTGGACGCACGGGCTAAAAAGCGAGCTAATTGCTCTAGACGAAGCCTCGGCAGTTGCACGTGCGCGCGTGCGCTCGTGTAGCGAGAGCGCCAGTCAAGGCACTCAATTCATACTCAGTTTCATGCCTGATGTGCATCGCTGTCAATGCTGGTAACGCGAGCGCGTGGCTTTCGCGCCAGCAGCTTTGACAGCGTTGTACCTGGTGCCAGGTATGAAGCAGGGTACAGTAGCCTTAAGGCTACTGTACCCTGCTACTGTACTCTGCAAAGCGCGCATGAATTCATGCGCCCTTTGCTTAGGGCGAGGCAATCCTAAGCAAAGCGCGCTCACGAGGAAAATACAAAGAAATGGGGGGTGACTATACCGTGAAGGCTTTTATTTATCACCACTCTTTATTGTCGCTTCAGCAGCTTTGGTTTCCAAATTGCTATGAAATGAAGGCACTAAATTCGCGTAATCTCAAATTGACTCGTGCTATTTTCGTTTCCCAGCTGATGCCGCCAGGATGTTTGGCTACGACAGCTACTGCTGCGTAGCCTGGTGCGGAAACAATGGGAGAACGCGCAAGAAGCCAGGAACAAAGTTCTTCCGAGTTCCACGAGACGACAGGTTGTCCTTTGTTTTAACAACGTACTGGATGCATAGTTCTAATGAAAACCGGAGAGAAAGTTGAATGTTTAATCAAAACTCATTTGAAATCTTAAATGTGCTTTACTTCTGTTAGTACTAAATTTAGTCCTAAAACATTCTATTCCATGATAACCGGATTGTGGTGGACTTGCTTCCCAGCTCTACAAGGCAGACTGAATTACAAATTCGTTGCTACGTGGTGAATTAACATGACATGCGAGGGAGCCACAACTCGGTGTTCTTTTTTTTATTGAGACTGCAAGATTTTTAATGTTTCTATAAATGGGCAAGGCACTAAAACTAGCTGATGCCCATCGTCCACACTGGTATAAAACTACCGAACTCCTAAAAAAATAGTTGCACATTTTCATTGCATTGCACGCCTTTTAACCAGTCTGTTAAATAGTGTATGTGTGCAGTCAATAAATAACTACAACCTTCTCAAGCACTATTAGTTTGCTTATCACCTCCATGTGAAACCAGAATATGCAAACCATTGTGGTCAAATACTTTATTTTGAACAAAAACACAAAATAAAAAAATAATGAACTTCACTACATCTTGAGACGACCTTCTGCAACGACCTTCTGCAAAAATCGTCCCGTGAGCTACATGCGAAGTATTTCGGCTGCAGCAGTCACTTCACAGCGCGTGACATTAGGGGACCATGGGCGAACAAAGCTAATGAAGACCGCTGTGCCTTCAGTTTGCCCATTGACATATTCATACTGAGAGAGGTAACGATTTATTTAACTATCCATATACGAGAGAAGCCATTTGTTGGGATTATTTGCAGCAAGTAGGTTGCACTCTGCTGGTCTATTGTAATGACTGCTTTTTCAGATGTCTGTTTTTTCCTATTATGGTCATGTGGAATGTGTAAGTTCCCATTTTGACCTTTGTTACTACTCTCTTAGGTCACTCATCTTGGATGCGACTTCCTTTTCTTTTGGACACTGTTTCTGATTTACACATATGTGAAGCGTGAAGGAGATTGAGATCAGGGGTGTCTACCAACCTAGCAAGCCTGAAATTCTCAGGGAATTTTGGATCACCTGGAAAAGTCAGGGAGTTATCAGGAAAACTGTCAAAAGGTTGGCTAAATCGGGAAAAGTGACCAGTAAAAGTGGCACGGTGGTGCTGAACGAAGCCCGGCGATCAGGTGTCGCCACGGCTCTGCTGAATAACATTGCCCAAAATGTCATCCTTCGAAGGACGAAGCAGCCAGGAAATTTTATCGAAATAGTCAAGGAAAACCTGGAAAAATCATGGACTTTGGAAGAAGTCATTTGGTAGACACCCTGTAAGATGTACTTAAATAGGCAGTGCAGATTGCATGCTGAAGCCTCGGTAAAATCATTTGTGTTGAGTGGGTCGCAGGTACACTGTGCACCTGTCTGCTTTAGCAGTCTTTTGTCAGCCATTTCATGTGTCCTTTTTTATGGTAGTGGTAATGTTAAACCTTACATGTTAAATCTGACATGTTAAACGTGACATGAACGTAAAGCCTGTATTAGTCCGTCGGTTGGCTTTCAGTTCTTGTTATTTTGGTCATCATTGTTACTTAAATCAGCAGGAGCAAGGTATGTTTAATTGTGCAGTGCAGGCTGTGTTAGGGTTATTTAATGACTATGTCACAGACTATGTAGGTCTATACTAGTGGCAATCTCGTTTAGGCATTTACTTGTCTGTTTCTTCTCATTGTGGTCATCGTGCATTTCAGAATTTTTCTGCTGAACTTTTTATTTGCATACAAATTGCATTGGGTCAACGAGCTTTGATACTGCATGGCCAGTTATTTTTTTAATTTATTGCTGATGCTGCATACTGCTGCATATGTTATGTGTGTTTGTGCGCCCGCCTTCCATGGAACAAGCTTGAGAACACAAAACAGGCTTTCAATTCAATTGCAGTTGTAACGTTGTAATTCCAGTTGTTTGATAAGATTTTCATGCATGCCATAATATGCTTATCGTTTTTTTGTAGGATGTATTGTTTGTGAATCCTTGATACACGGTGCTTGTGTTTTGTAGTTTTTGTAATCATATACGAGGCACAAACTGCCCATCATATTTTTGCTGCGAAAATAAACTCTGTTGATTACTCCCTGGTGTTGTTCTTCTGGACAGCACAAACGTACATGGGTTTCCTGGCTTGTAAATCAGTGTTCACTCTATATAGTATTGTCCATTAGTTGTCCGCATTAGGAATCATACATACGTGTGAAGTAATTGTAGCTGCAATTTGGCATGCGGGAATAGTAGGAAAAACATAACTCGCGACAAACCAGATGGCGCAGGCTACCACCCAATCCACTACGCCAAACTAGATATCTATCCACCTGGTAAGTTTTTTTATTGTGACTCCATTCATTCAGTTGGGGACTACGACGGCCGCTGGGTGCGCTCCTCGCCAGCTAAATGGGCCGCTGGGGCCTATGGAAGTGTCCGCTCTTTACTCTATGGTGGAACGTTGGAGCCGCTGCCTCGCGGACACGCAGCGCCATCGGGTGAGCGATCGTTCAAACTGTCGTCTGCCTTGCGGCGCAAGGAAGGAACAGGCAGCAGCGTAGTTCCCAGCAGTACGAACCCCTTGGTTTATTCCATGCGCCGTATATATTGCCACGCGCCGTACAACCGATAACAGGCGAGCGAACATGGTGATCAGTGATAACACAACAGTGTGATAACACAGTCAGAATGACACCACACAAACTGACGCTCAGCGGCTAATGGGAGCCTCGTCGGCGTGCGCCAGCCAATGGAACCGAAGTGTAAAAGGTGCCATTGCCTAGCTTTGCGCGAGGTTTCATTAAGGTGCCCTTTTGCATGGTTTCAACGCCTATGACGTCGGCTCGCTCTATGAGGCAGTTAATGCTTTCGCTTTAAAAAGTGGCTGCCAGCGCGCGCGCTTACGGATCTGGAGGATATCAGTCCGTAGCTCGCGCGCGACTAATGCCCTCCTCTCGCTCGGGTCACGTGACAGAGGTGATCAGAGAGGAGGGAGTGGCGCGGTCAAAGGCGCAGGACACCGGGACATCCCCCACCCTCTCCTCAGGCATTCCAGCACGACCCGTTTGCAGCCTCGGAAAGCAGGCGAATCGCGCGCATTTCAGCACGCTCGAACGCTGGAAATGGCACCGGCCAGAAGCTCGGCTTGCGCCCGAGCGAAGAAAGCATTCAGCGCGAGCTCATAATTTGACTGCTGCAAAGGCGGGCGTGCTCTCGCAATGCTCGATGTTCTTGCAGTCACATGCTCGCGCGCTACCTTCGCTGCGTTTGAATTGAGGTGAAACGGAGTCTAGAAATTTATTCTTTCACGCGGTCGCGTTTTCTGCTAGAGAGATTCGAGCGGAATAAGTAAATTGAGGCAACAAAGAACGCCAAAGTTTTAAAGTTCTGTCAAAAATATAGGCTCGCCAACAACGCGCGTTTACGTAAAAAATAAGATCAAAAATATATTTTTATTTATATATATTGCCTATTGCAGTTGCAGTATAAGTACATCAGCGCAATCAAAATATAAATATAATTAGTGCATTACGCGGACGGTTTAAAATCGATGAACCGGCGCTCCCGGCCTTCCGGAATCATATAGGCTGCCACGGCTGAAACAGGCGTGCGCATGATCTGTGCGTTCAGTATCAAACGGGCTCCGGAGAGCCGTTTGATTAAACCGGTACAGCTTGCCGGTCACCGGTCACACTGGCGGATGCGGATAAAAATTAGACAAATTTCGGCGGATTGCGGATGGGATGTTAGGGGCTGCGGATGCGGGTATCCGCGGATCTGGATCTAAACTTCTGCCCTGTGGTACTCAGTTCGTCGACTGACGTTTCATCTACAAATCGTTTCGTCGACATGCGACGTTTGATTGAAAGTCTTCCCGTGTTCGTTTTATCGAAAATCCTGAGGCGTTTCGTCGCACACATCCCTGCTATTTTCGTAACAAACGTTTTGCGTCTCGCCTGGATTACAGAGGGGAGGGGAACATGGTTTGGTTAAGCACGCCTTACTGAATCGCGCGCTAGCTTTTAGCGGCTTAGTGAAGAAATGCGTTGTTGACAAAACGCCGCAGGGGCATGTGCCCAAAAAACGTACAGCGTCGACGACCCGTGTGTCAATGAAATGCATGTCCATGAAAAGTTGTCCACGAAGCGTATTTCTACAAAACGCGTTTCGAAGAAACGATAGGGATCCTAAGACAGATCTGATTCTCACTGAAGATCGCTTCAGTTAGTGCGTTCCATACCGTCAAACTCGTCAAAACTGCTATCTGTAAAAAATGTAAAGAATGCAGGGCATTCATCGTCCCAAGAAAGCTAGTACATTGGCAGGGAAAGAGCGGAAAACTTTCTCCGGCCAAAGCAAACCTCAGATGTACCAGTCACAAGAAAGTAGAAGATACCTCCCCCTCTCCTCAAAGAAGTAGTGTGGTCGTGATTCCAAAACAAAAGAAGTGCCTTGACAGCGAGCGCGACCCTGTGGCGCTATGGTTGGTAAAGTTTCGCAATCAACAGCGCACGCACATCGGCAGCCCGTAAACTGCGTGTGTGTTTCTTTTTGTATGCTTAGAGTCCTAGCCAAAAAGTCTGGCAGTTCATATTCGTCCAACTACGTCGCGTAGCCGGACGAATATGAACCTCTCTTACTTTTTAATTGTTTTACAGAACTAAAATGTCATAACTTAGTATGCCCCTTTTTTACCTTTTATGTTTCAAAAGTAATATATATATATATACATCTATATATTGTGTACATGCAGGGTGATTCAGAGAACGCAGGCCAAATCGCTCCTGCGAAAACTACTCTTCGCCACAAAAAAAGGCTTGTTTCGTGTTGGTCCCGGGCGAGGGGCCCATTTAGAAAATGAATAAAGTCTGGGGTAATTAATTTGTTAATTATTTTTGCGTAATTAACTTTTTTAATATTGCGTTTAGGGGCATGGTTTTAATTAGAAAATTGCTCAGCATTATCGACAAACACTAAATCAACAAATTGCATAACGATGGAAGGCACGCGCACCATTTACAGCTTTCTGAAAAACTGCACAAATTCGACGGGTTTTTACGTTTCGGTTTGCAATCGGAGCGCATCTCGGCCCCGACGGCACCGTGCCCCATGGAGGAATCGTGCAACCAGTCTCTGCTGCGCAAATAAGTAACGCAAATATAAGTAACAACTTAATTACCCCGAACTTCGTAGCGGATGCGGATAATCAAACTGTTATTCACGCAAGGCTTTACAAATGAGGCATTTATCTGTCTAAACAGCACCAGAACTGAACATATTCTCCTTGTCATCCCTCTTGGGGGTGTGGAGGGGAAAGAAGACGAAGATGGAGGGGGAAGGTCCAGTGTTCGGAGGCACTGTGTTTTCGAGCGAAAACTGCACGATTTTGGTTTCGAGCTTCCTTTGCACCCGTCAAAAGTTGCCATGAACACAGTAAGTTTTGAACATGTGACTTCAGAAATTTAGACGATTTCATGTGATCTTTTAAAGACATCTCGAACATTATGAATGTCAATTTGTACAGTCATGAGCAAACTTCTCTGGAACACGCGAACCATAGATTATCTCGTAATAACGCTATCCTGGCGGCAGCTAAAAAAAAAAAGCCTCCGTGACATGCTGGGCAACAGAACAAACCCAAGCAGGGAAGCCGCTCACTCCAGGTTGAGATCGTCTCTCTTATTGCTATCCTTTCGATTCTGCCTCAGGTTCCATGTTTGCCAATACTGCCCCTCTCGTCCTTGAACGGGCGGCCTCCCCTACTTCGGTTGTTGCATTGCCCACAATGCCTTGGAGACATTTTTTCGAGCTGCCGCCAGGAGAGCGCCCCCATGAGATAAGCTACGGTTCACGCGTTTCGCATAAGTTTGCTGACGACTGTACCTCGTATATTGTTCACGCTAAATGCTGAAACATATTTTTCGAGATCTCCCAGTTCTGAGAGAATTTGAGAATAATAATTTAAGGATTTATAGGCTTACTGCCAGAACCTAATATCTTGTTGCACAAATAAACAAGCATGCAGGAGAGGGTTACAGACATGCAGCGTGTCATGCTCATCTAGTGTGAACAATCAGGTTTTACTTGTTTTGATCCCTAGCTGCTGGTTCCAAATATGTAGGCTCATAAAATCTGAGCTGTTCATAGGCTATATTCAGCAGCCTGACGTCCGGACAGACGAGTGCAAAGAGCTCGTAATCAGTAACGCATCGACCCACGGTTTTTTGCAACCTTCTGAATGTCGTGGCAACATTGCCTCTCTTCCTGGGGACAGTTTTCACACGTGCATCTGGAATAGTATACAACCGCAAAATGATTACCATTTCACCTGCCTAGTTCCATTGTAGGTAGTAGCATTTTTTGTGTCATTCCTATATTTACTCGAGCTGTTCTGTTTCTTTCGTTACATCTATCTAGCAGAAATATCAGTGTCTGCATGAGAAAATTGTGTACAGATCAATAAAATGGAGTTCTTGCAGTACATCTATCGAACAGAAATACTAATATCTCTGTGTAGAAATTGTGTACAGATAAATAAAATGATGTTTTTGCAGTAATTGCTTCTCCATGTTTTGTGATTATCAAACCGATTACTTATAAGTAGATATAGACATCAGCAAGAATTCGAGAACAAATACATTTCACCGGACTTGCGATTCCTGGTTTTGCTGTTCAGGATGTCGTTCCCTCGCTGGTAGGGGAGGGTCATACGCATACGGGTCGGGGACATATATGGCCCCTTGCTGCAAAGCTCAAAAATCTGCTTCATGTGGAGGCTTCCATCGTCTGACATGAGTGCTGGAAGTAGATCATCTGGATCAAATCTTAGGCCCTCAAAAACAGACTTGAAACCATTAATTGGAGTAGTTGCATATTTAATAGACATGTAGGCCTGCCAGTGTATTAGTCAATTTGTCACATGTATGATGGCACAGATGCAAGGTGGTTCTTGGTGCGAAAACACCTGAACATTTCTGTACATATGCCATAGTTTTTCTCGCTTTTTGGGAGTGGCAGCGGTAAAACAACTCTTCTGAAATTAAAACCCAACATACAAAGGCTTCATAGAAAAAAAATTCCGTGCATCTTTTTGGCAGTTTTGATAGTGCCCATTGCATATGTGGCTACATTTAATTGGTTTATCCTAGCGAATATCTGTTCATACCGTTTTTCAAACGGAGGTGGTCGGGTATTACCAAGTCGTCCAGATGTCAGGTCGAAACTTCAAAACGGCGCAGAGGTCGAATTTGTAAGCTACTACACTGTAATTTACTACACGAGTTCAGCTAGGTTGTGGATTTGGTGAAACCAAGAAAAACTTGTCCCAGTCAAAAGTTACAAATAAAAACTAGAAAAGTCCTATGAGTCACATGAGGTTAAGCCTTTTCCTCTCAAAGCTAGAAAACGTTCCTGTGGGTCATTGGAACGTTTGGTAGACAAACGGGAAACGATAGTAAGGTGAGAGCTTCATCTCTTCCTTGCACTTTTTGTTAAATCAAACGTCCGAGTGGCCCGCGACGACGCTTTTTTGATTTTATACGAATACACATGAATTTTCGTGTTTTCCTTTGTTACTTTTGACTGAGGAATTACATCCACCACTTAGATGAATCTGCGTGACAAAAGGCAGTGTCGTACCGTGCGAATCCGATTGTTGGCAATTCATTTACGTCTCGCCCGACATCTGGACCACCCCGTAGACAAGCACAGCGATGGCTCCATCAAGCACGATTTTACGTCGGCAACATATGCAATCAAATATTACTCCAGCACATCGATTTGGCATAGGTACTACGTGTTGAGCGATTGCTCATGCAACCAGAACACGTTTTCACTTCGCGATCGCGAGCTTTCGAGATGTATCTTCCTCGTGGCGCAATGTCAACACGATGCACGAAGCGTACGTTCGATGTATTTTGACAGTGTTGTTAAATAAATGGAAGAGAAGTTGTAGATGCCCGAGCCGGGAAGAGGGAAGGGAAAACGACTTCGAAGACGAGCCGAAACCGAGGCACCAGCCCCTTTCCAGGAAACCGCGGAGAGAGACGGGGAGCCGCGGAGAGAGCGCGCCCCACCGTGGGGTCATAAACGACGAGCCCCCTCTTGGACCGACGCTTGGTGCGGGCGACTTCTCCCTTCTTCTTCACACGACGGTCGAAGGCGGACGTGCCTTCGCTCGCTTTACTTAAATCAGTTTTCACTAGAAATAAACCATGTTCTGTTATCTAAAAAACAACGAGTCCTTTCCCTAATTCCACACTGTTAAAAAGTTGGTGCCGAAACCCGGGAATGAAGGAAATTAGGACATGACTTCAACGCAGAACATCCAACGACAGAAAAGTGAAAACGACGAACGAGAAGAAGGCTGGAGCCATCTTGGATAGCCATCTTGGATTCGCCAACGGCTGAGGCAACGAGAAGAAAGCAGGAGCCATCTTGGATTCGCCAACGGCTGAGACAACGAGCTCCGGACCATGGAACGACTCAAGGGGAAACGAACTGCCCTGCGAACACAGGTGACCAAACTCCTTTCTGAAATTGATTCGTACATCAAAAGCAATGAGAAAAACGAAAAGAACCTCAGCATCTCCTCCGCAAGGCTTGGCGCCCTCCAAGCCCAACTGAACGAGGTGGACGCCGCCATCGAGCCACTGGTGCCGGAAGGAGAAGCCGAGCAAAACTTTGTGCGAACAATTGAATACAATGATCGGGTCGTCACCTGTATTGCAACACTTCAGGAAGAGTTGAAGGAAGTCCGAGCAAGGGCACCACGAAATTTGGATTCATCGGCGATGCACAACAACGGAAACGCGACAACGACTGCCTGCCGAGTGAAGCTCCCGAAGCTCGAGCTGCACAAGTTTGACGGCAAAAGCATCTCCTGGCAAGAGTTCTGGGAGCAGTTCGAGCAAGTAATACACACCAACGATCAGCTAACGACCTTGGACAAGTTCGGGTACCTCAGGGCTGCGGTGACCGGCGAGGCGTCAAGTGCCATCAGAGGTTTGCCTCCCACATCGCGGTGCTACGAGGACGCGGTGCTTCTGCTGAAGAAACGCTTCGGAAATGAGGACATCCTCGTTCAGACACACATGCGGAAGCTCCTAGATCTACAGCCAGTGCGAGACGCCGACGACGTCCGGGGTCTCCGTCGACTCTACGACACCATCATCTCCCATCTCCGAGGACTGGAGGCACTCGGACAGAAACATCAGACCTTCGGTGCTCTTTTGTTTCCAGTGGTTCAGCGTGCACTGCCAAAAGAAATCCTGCTGGATTTTAACAGAACGATCGTGAACGAGCAGGCATCGGACGTGTCGACGCTGGACGCTTCAGCTGGTGGGATGTCCACGAGATCCGAGGACTCTCAGGAACGACCGACGGAGACAAGCACCACTGAACGAGGTATCGTGTCACTATTCTCACGACTGCTTGCCTTTTTGAGAGTCGAAGTCCAGAGCCGCGAGAACCTAGCTGCACAACAAGCCATGGACACGAGGCAACAGCCGCGTGGATTAAGAGCAGAGAAGAAAAACGAGAAGAAGGAAAGTCCCAGAGAACGCTATCAATCCTCCGCAGCATTACTGCATCAATCAACGAAACCTGATAGCTGTTTCTTCTGCAAAGAAAAAACCACGCGACAGCTGCCTGCCCTGCTGACATTTCAATCGAAGAGAAGAAAAGACTGCTGCGCTTGGAGAGACGATGCTTCCGTTGCACGAAACCTAATCACCGCTCGAATGAATGCAGAAGCAGCATGCAATGCACGAAGTGTTCGAGACGGCATGCGACAACGATGTGCGACCCGGGCTACACGCCAACCAAGGCAGAAGCAAACCGAAACGCGATAACGAGCGCTCCAGTGAATCTGGAATCCGCCACAAGCGGAGCTGCCGGGCCAGCTGTCCTTCTCCAGACTGCAACGATCTGGTGTGCAGGAGAAACCAACGGGACGTTCGTCCGAGCTCTCTTCGACGGAGGGAGCCAACGTTCGTTCATTACAAAGAACGCGTCCGAACGTCTCGAGTGCAAGATCTTGGGACAGGAGACACTGACCGTCGGAGTATTCGGCGGACACCAATCAGAACGAGTATTTAACAGGGTACTGGTTTCATTAACGGCACAAAACGGCAAGATACATCAGCTCGAAGTTCTTGAAACGGACGTGATATGCGATCAGAAGATCCCTATCCCAGAACCCGACCTGAAGAAACTACTCGGGCGATTGAAGATGGCCGACTCGACTGACAACAAACAAACGTGGCGATATTGACCTTCTCATTGGCTCAGAGCACTACTGGGACCTTGTGACGGGGAAATCCAAACCACTAAAAGAGAAACTAAGAGCGGTCGAGACCGTATTCGGATGGAGTGTCCAAGGCCCCGTGAGAGCAACAGTTCACGACGTACATTGTACGCAAACGATCGCCCTGAAGACATCCGTGGCAGGGGCTGAAGCAACAGACTGCTTGGAGCGGTTTTGGACACTGGAGTCAATCGGAGTGACTGAAGACGAAGAGACAACTCGGCAAAACAACGGCAGCTAGACTCCTTCGAGGAGAGCATCAAACGAGTTGGTTCCCGATACGAAGTTGCTCTTCCCTGGAAACCAAACGTGAATCTCGACGACAACAGGGATATAGCAGAAAAACGACTGACCCAGCTGACGAACCGTCTCCAAAAAACGCCGGACCTGCTTCGCGAGTACGACGCTGTAATGAGACAGTACTGTTCGGAAGGAATGGCGGAGCCGGTAACGAAGAACGACGTCGACGAGCAGAAGCCGACCTACTACATGCCACACCAGGCGGTGCTCCGAGAGTCAAGCAGTACGACGAGGTTGCGCGTCGTGTTCGACGCTTCATCGCATGGCAACAAGTCGAGGTCACTAAACCAAAACCTTGAAAGCGGACCAAGCTTGACCGCTGACCTCGTTGGCTTGCTACTCAACTTCAGAAGCCACAGGATCGCGTTGGTGAAGAGAAGGATGATTGAGGTCCTTCAGGCAACGAGCTCCACTGCAGTTCCCTCAGGGCTGAACATTGAACGCTACAGCGATGCAGCACGCCTCTTTCGGGTGACAGCGTGGATTCTGCGCTATGTCGGCAAGCTACGGCATGTAAACAGTAACACCGGTCAACTTGCAGCCATCGAACTGGATCAGGGCGAAAATACTGGATACGTCACGCACAGCGGGAAGAGCTTCAACGAGAAATCGAGAGTACGCAAAGAACGGAGCGTCTTCCTTCGGACTCGCCTCTACGAGACATCCCAGTGCACATTGGCGATGACGGCATTCTCCGTGTACCCGGTAGGTTTCAACGGAGTGACAGGCCGTACTCTGAACGACACCCCAGCGCATTGATCAGGCAGACATCGCTTGAGGAGTACTGCTTGTCCGACAGTCGCATCGTCAGGTGCTACACGGGGGAGTTCTGGACACCTGGGTCCGGCTCAGAGAGAGGTACTGGGTGGTGCGAGCACGGCAACTGGTGAAGAAGATAATCAAGAGATGCGTGACGTGCCAGCGCTTCAATGCCCATCCGGCGACAGAGGTGACCGCTCCGCTTCCACGAGACCGAGTGACACAGGCTCAACCCTTCGAAGTCACTGACGTCGACTCCGCAGGACCACTGCTGGAAGAAGGTGATCTGGTTCTTCTCCGCGACAGCCTGCGACCTCGACATCAATGGAAACTCGCTGGGATCCAGAAGGTGTTTCCGGGAAGAGACGGCAAAGTACGATCATGCCTGCTCAGAGATGCCCGGAGGGTCAACGCTCAAAAGACCCATACAGTTATTGTACCCTCTAAAGATCGCATAAGGGGACAAAAAAATTACGCCGTCATTTTGGGGGGGGGGGGGGGGGAATGTGTTGCAAAATAAAAAGAAGATAAGTATGGAGATGCCCGAGCAGGAAAGAGGGAGCGGAAAACGACTTCGAAGACGAGCCGAGACCGAGGCACCAGCCCCTTTCCAGGAAACCGTGGAGATGGACGGGGAGCCGCGGACAGCGCGCCCTACCATGGGGTCATAAATCGTGAGGAGCCCCCTCTTGGACTGACGCTTGGTGCGGCGTCCTCTCGCCCCTTCTTGTTCAAACGACGGTCGAAGGCGGACGTGCCTTCGCTCGCTTTAGTTAAATCAAGTTTTCACTAGAAATAAACCATGTTCTGTTAGTACTTAAAAACCAACGAGTCCTTTCCCGAATTCGCACAGACAGACTGGCAGTCGCTGTCATACGCAAAAACGCAGTCGTTTCTATCGGAGAGTTGCATGGGTTCATAGTACACGGGGAATATTGGAACCACGTAATCGGAATTCAGAACAACGAACGGTCGCACCACACAAGTTATTTGAACAACTTAATCGTAAGAACAACGAACAGAAGAACCACCCATGCTGACTACGTCGCAGCAGTCCTTCCTCAGGCCCGTTCAGGTTAGAAATGCAGCTCTTCCAGCGTGCAAGCCCAGTGCAGCGTGCACGAGAACGTAGCGTTGACAAGCTTATGATTGCACTGGCTTCCGCGCATAAAATAAGACATGATGGCGGCTACAGGCCCAGCTTGCATCTACTACTATTGCGTACAAAATATACCTTGGCGAAAACTTACCTCTTTGTGTGTTTCGGTTCACAACGGAAATGAAGCGGGAGCCATCCTGCGCAGCTGATGCGATGCAGACGTGTGTGCAGCGCCTGTCCGTGCGGAAGGCCACGTGACCCTTTGCATCCCACGTGGTGTGTGCATGCCTCGACGGCGACAACGTCGACCGTAGACGCCGACGATACAATGTTGCCCATCCTTGCCGAAGCTTCGGTTTCGTTTTACGATTTTGGTTATTTTAAGATTACACCCAAATTAATTTACTTTTCGGGGAATAGGGTACGCAGGGTCGTTTATGAGTGCTTTGCAAGGTAATATCATCCACTAACTCGAAATTTCGGAAATTGAGCAGAGTTGCCCTTTAAAAAAACGAGACCGTTGTCTTTTAGACAAAGGATCTCGGTTGAGGCTCGCGGTAGGCATTCACGGCTTTTTTTTATTTATAAATACTGCAGACTCATGTTAGAGTCCAAGCAGGAGTGAGCATAACAATATAAACATGATATACAACACCGAGAAGATATCAATACCAGCTGCAAGACTTAAGGACAAAATAAACTTGAAAGAAAAAAAAATCAAGAACAAAAACATTACAAAACAATCACATGAGCACAACTTTCAACTTTGAAATAAATTCTTCGACACTGGCACTTTCTACTACATCTTTTGGCAGCTGGTTCCATGCGGTTATTGTCCTGGGAAAAAATGAAAATTTAAACGTATCATTATGCACACGAAACTCCCGAATCATTTTGCCATTGTTAAAACGAGTATTTGCGCGCGATACTCGGGTTACGTAAGGGCACTGTTTTAGGTGATTTAAATCGTTATATATCAAGTACAAAAGTTTTAACCTCTTTTCTAAGCGCCGGGTTTGAAGCGTTTCAAGTCCAAGGAAATTGATCATTTCATTCACGCTGTCCGTTCTTTTATACCGGTTGCAAATAAATCGGACTGCAGTCCTCTGCACTCTTTCAAGTTTAGATATGTTTTTCGTAGTGTGGGGGTCCCATAAACATGAAGCATACTCTAGACAAGGTCTGACCAAACTTTTGTAGGCTGCAAGCTTCACCTGCCTCGGGGCTCCTGAGAGCTTACGTCGGAGGGCCCATAGGGCTCTGAGCGCACTGGAGCAAACATTATCAATGTGTTCGTTCCAACTCAAGCCTTCTGTAATTGTAACACCTAAGTATTTAACTGACGATAATTCTTTAATTACTTCCCCTCCCATGACGTATGAACACTTCAAGACTGATTTTTTATTACATACTCGCAAGACAGAACACTTATTAACATTTAATACCATTCCCCAGTTTTCACACCAACTTAAAATATTTTTTAGATTGTTGTTGAGTCTAGTTTGATCGGCTTGTGATTTTATTGTGGTGTATAAAACGCAGTCATCAGCGAAAAGTTTAACTTTAATTTCAGGGTCAAGAGCGCTTACGATGTCGTTGACATATAGTAAGAATAAAATAGGTCCTAAAACTGATCCTTGGGGTACCCCTGACGTGACTGGTAGTGTGTCCGAGCAGTGGTTATCAATTTGTACATACTGAACGCGAGTGTCTAGGTAAGATCTAATAAAATCGATAAGTTTACTGTTAATTCCAATCGCGTAAAGCTTTTGCAAGAGTTTGTTGTGCGGCACTTTGTCAAAGGCCTTGGCAAAGTCTAAAAAGACTGCGTCAACCTGATCTCTGTTATTGATTGCAAGCGCAAAGTCGTGACACGTAGTAACCAGCTGCGTTACAGTTGATGCTCCGCGCCGAAAGCCGTGTTGAACGTCTGATAACAACTTGTTTTCTTCTAGGAACTGGGTAAGATGCCGACAGACCACGTGCTCTAACAATTTGCAACTTGTCGACGTCAGCGATATTGGACGATAGTTTGTCGCGCTCAAAGGGTCATTTGCCTTAAAAATAGGAATGACGCGAGCATTTTTCCAGTCGAAGGGAAGCTTACATTGTGATAACGATGCGTTAAAGACGACGAACAAGTAGTGCGAGACCCATTCAGCATAGCGACGCAGAAAAGCGTTGGGAATACCATCTGGACCACTTGCCTTTTTAACATCAAGGTTAAGTAGTAAATTAAATATGCCTTCTTGAGATACATTCAAATCCGTCATTGATGAAGCGAAACCTTCAGGCTGAAGATTATGATTGGTGTCTTTTTTTGTAAAAACTGACTGGAAGTATTTGTTAAATTCATCGGCAATAGCTTTAGCATCCGTGACCTGTGAGCCATCAATAGTTAAAGACATAAGATTGGACTTGCTTCCAGACAAAAACCTCCAGAATTTAGATGGTGCATCCCTCAGAAAATTACCGAGTGTTACAGAAAAAAAGTCATCTTTAGCTTTTTTAATTGTACCCCTAAGCTGACTGCTTAGTAGATTAATTTTCATTTCCGGGCGCCGAGGTGATCTTCGCATCCGTTTTAACTTGCGCTTGATGTGAATTATTTCTCTTGTAATCCATGGATTATTTCTCTTTTTCTTTATCTTGTTTGGAACGAACCTCGTTATGCAATCAAAACACAATTTTTTAAATTTACCCCACAAAACATTCACATCCTCATGTACAGAGAAATCATCCAAATGCGTTTCTAAGTAATCTAAAACACTCACGTCATCTGCCTTATTGAAATCGCGCACAACAATGGATGTTCTATTCTTATCAGTTCTCTTCAAAAAGAAAATGTGGCAAACACAAGTTTGTGGTCGGATAGGCCGTTCATGACATCTAGTCTGGTACAATTGATTGCAGAGCTAACAAAAAGTAAATCAAGAATATGGCTTGATGAAGCACAGACTCTGGTAGGGGTATCAACAATTTGTGCTAAGTCACATGAGAAGGCAGTGTTCATGAGGAGTTCAGAATGCATTACATTACTACCCGTGGCACTCATATTCAACCAGTCAATATGCGGTAGATTGAAGTCACCTGCCAAGATAAGTTTTACTTGGCCACCCCGAAAGCGTTGCAAGTAATCATACAAATCCTCAAGAAAAACAAGATTTGCATTTGGCGGCCGATATACCACACCAATTACAATCGCGTTACCATAAAAATCTATTTTACAGAACACACTTTCGTGATTAGAGATGCCTGGTAGTAGAATTACTTTTACATCTTCCTTAATTACTATAGCGACTCCACCTCCGCGGGATTGTCGATCACACCTGAGTATTCTGTATGAGGGTGGAATAATTTCACTGTCCAACACATCTGGATGCAACCATGTTTCAGTCAGTAACGTAACGTGTGGGTCAAGATCAAGAAGGAGTGTTTCAAAATCAGTCACTTTATTTACAATACTTTGGGCATTAAAAGAAAGTAAACGTAGTTGCTGGAGCGGTTGTGCTTGTCATGCCGGTATCACATTAGTTCTTTTCCCTTTGGTCCCACTTTTAGCTCTACCAGAGGAAGTAGGCATAACCATGTCATTTATCTCGACCCCGCCATCCCGCTCACGACTAGGTAGTTTAGTTCTTCGATTTTTTCCTGGTCCCACACGTACGTCTCCTGGTTGATTACCAACTTATCATATTTAAGATGCACTTTATCTTCGGGTTTCCTTTGATCCTTCACAGTCGACCATAACAACTTTCGTATTTCACGAATTTTCGGCGAGAAGTCTTCCGATAATGATAATCTAGTGCCCTTTAGTTTGTGGGCGTTCCTTAGCAACTCCATTTTTTCATTGAAATCAAACAGTCGTATAATGACAGGACGAGTCTTGTTCACTCTTTTTTTCCCAACCGATGAATACGTTCGTGACTGTTCACTTTGATTCCCAGCTTTTGTTCAAAGATTTCTGTTAAAAAAGCCTCTCTGTTAAATCTGTTAATTTCTGTTAAATCATCTCATATCAGGATCCTCGCCTTGATGTTTCTTCTATACCCCTGTCTGAGGTTAATTCACCATGGTTAATATTCACCAGCTCACCTGATATCCTTAGGACAAAGAAAAATGTAAAACAGAACATATGCATACATACACTGTCGAAAGATACGCATGGCATAAAAAAATGTCACGGACAACTCATTTACGTCACGCCGCGCTGGTTGCGCATCGGGCGCACCTCATTTCAGGGACTGTGGACGGAAGCCGCCATGCGGGACAAGCATTCCTGTGTTGTTTTGAAGTACGTCAGTCTTAAACATGCCTTCTCGTCAAAACGCCGCGACTGGGACTGTTCAAAATAGCCGGGAAGGTTTGAAGATCAGTTTTCTTTTGTTTTGTGTCTGCTTGGTTTTTCCGAGAACGTCGATAGGTGCCGTAGAAAGAGAAACCAGGCAGTGTCGGACCACGATTGCTTGTGCGGGAAGCACTTTGGGTTGAATTCAGGTAGATTTCTGGTAGTCAGATTTATTTATTTTGTACCTATATCAACGCAGGAAAACTGATAAGTTGTCCGGACCACGTTCAGTGCGTCTTCCCGTTTTAACGGCTGTCTGATCGTTCAAACTGTCGTATGCTCTTTCAAACTCGTCTCAAACTGTCGTCTGCTCGTCCAAACGACAGAGGCCAGCAGACCAAACGTTGCGAGAAAAGTAAGTGCAGGCCTCAAAATAATTTCACGTTTGAAGGTTTTTCGGGGTGAGTAGGCTCGGTGTAAACAGTGGATACGAGCAGAAGTTGATAATTGTTACCAGGGGCTATCACCCGACTTGTTATGCCTGATTCACTTGGTTCGATTTTGATTGTGATTTTCATTATCAACGTTGAGTTTTTCAACTACCCTACACGTATTTGCAGTCTGAGCGACGTCGCGACTAAGAATAGCGATCAGAACCTCATCATGTGAATCCAGATTTAGCATCCATTTTTTTGACGTTCACGCGGAATGAGTTGCCCCATTTCACACTATTTATTCGACGTTTCGCGGTGTAACAATCCTTGTTAATTAAGCTCCAGGCCACTATACTAGTAAGACATTGCTAGGAAGATGCAGAATCAACAATTGCAAACATGAAAAAGAGCACGGGAACTCACACCGATGCCGACATTACATTCCAATGGTTTGTTGATGCGAGACGCGGCGCTTCTTGCCTGCACCCCATCGCGCATGCGCGACGCCGATGGGGTGCCGCAAGAGGCGCTCCGGTTTGTTTGTAAACATGAGTTGCTGTAAACGTTACTAGAACAACTCAGTTGCAAAACTGCTATAGAGCCTGCTTTGAAAAAGTGGCTCCGATCCATACTCAAGAGCCGAACTAAAAGGCCATCGCAACGCCGCCATTTCTCGTGCAGCGGACACTCCAGAAACGGTACGGCTGCACGTATTGGTTCAGGTCGAGTCACGCAAGGGCCGATGGCGCCATCTCGCAGTGCGACTTTTATACTTTGACTCGTCACTAAATGACGGCTGCTATTATCGTATCCAGTTTCGTCTCTGTGAACGCGAGCGGTCCGTGTGTCAAGGGTGAGTTTCCCAAATGAGGGTTTTAGCAACGTTGGTTGCTGTATACTGAAAGTAGAGTCATTGATTGATTCTCTGACACACTCTTACCCTCTAGCAAAATCCTCCTCCTCTTCGAAGTTCCCCTACCCACTACAACCGATTGGCTGAGTGTCCGTCCAGTTTCGGTTCGCCACCTCCGTTCGCCATTCGTGCCCTGATATCCAACCAATTGATCCGAGTGGGAACACACTGAAAGCCTCGACAAAACTGGCGGACCTGTTCCAGACGTGAAGCAATAAGAAGACATACCTAGTAGCCCAGCCGTCAAAAACACCGGCAACTGTTATTTTAGCGAAAACACGAAAACTGCGATTTAAAGTCGCACAAAAAACACCGGTCCAGAAAGGGTTTGCCAGCAGTCGCCTGTCGTGGCGCGCGACGGAAGGACAGCCTAGGGGGCGCTAACGTCAAAATGAGAGAGGAAACACTCGCGGAGAAAAGGGAAGAAAGAAATCCTCGAGGGAAAACGGCTTGGCGCTACTTTCAGCATAGAGGGGCTTTAAAGGGACCATGAAACGATTCTGAAATCGAATTTCATCCACCGGACGTCGTAAAAGGTGTGAAAAGAAACACAAAGACACAAAAATAGGGAGCCAAAAAAATTCTTTGCTATAGAACTTTTAAAAGAAAACTGGACTCTTTTGCGCCTTCTTTCCTTCGAAAGCTCTTGGTCTTTTCACTGCTATGCGTCCGCGGAACTGCAGCACGTCAGCAAGCGCTTACCTCACCAGCACCGCGATCATAAACAATAAATAGCCGGTAAATGTTTCCTAAAAGTTTTGTTAAATAATATTCAGATCCACATTTTGTAGCATAATTAGAGATGTGTGGCGAAAATTGCCAAATTTGATAATGCTGAGAGCCAAGCGCCATCTATCGTGTGGTAAACGAAGCTGAGAGCCAGCTCCGGAGCTGTCCTTTTTACGATCAAATCAGCATGACCGACAGCGTCGCTTGGTCACCGTGGTCACGACGATCAACGAACGTTTATTTTTTTACGTGTTCTTCTCGCGCGTTCCTACTTCAGGCAGCAAGAAAAAAGTACTTGAAACAGACCACGACGAACAAGAACGCTGGATCCACAAACACCCGAGAAAACCTACGACGGTCACGAATCCACCTACTCCGACCAAGCGAGCTGCGCAGAATATAGGCCTAGCAGGCGCAGCGTTGCTTCGACGGTACTTGACCAAGACAGTGCCCACGACCGGCTGGCGTGCTGAAGGGAATATGCCCGCGTGACCCTTGTGGACCCTTCCCGTATTATAGTTTGATCGCTGACCTCAATTTTAGATTAACAGGTGAGGTCAATCTCTTCCCTTGTCATCTCCTTGTTTTCCGAAGCAGTGTTGACGAACACTGTCGTCTCGTCGATTCTATCTACTTGTTTTGTGTGATATAGAGCTCGAATAAACGCCGTATGGATTACCTTCGTAACACGGTATGTACACTTTGTTATTAGTATGCCATTTTTATTCTGACACGACTGCACGTCACTGTCGAGCTATAAAATTTCGTGGGAGCTACGTGCAATGCCGGGCTAACTTTCCTTTGCCGAGTGCCACGTCAGTATCGAGTTGCAATCGTAAAAGATCGGTCCCGAAGCGCTCACCAACAGCGCGAATACAGCACTTCCATCAAACGCGCGCGTCCGCTCCGAGTGTGAACAGGTATTTACGTGGCTCTTGCTGACACTGTCGTAGCTCAAACGTATATTTTTTAACGTACGCTTTCTCCTGCATCTCCGAGGCCACGAAAAACGCCGCGGCTATTTGTTTCCATCTACAGGGTGTCACAAAAGAAACTTTACACGGTCTTTTTTACCGCAAAAATAAACTAGGCATCGCCGAACGCTCATTCTCCGCCCAAAGGTAGAGCTAGAGGTCACAACCAGATTCCAAAGTTACAGCCCGATCCGATAACTTAATGAAAAGTTATAAGTGATTTTCTGAAAATTTCAATGGGAAAATGGCGGCCGACGGAGTTTTCAAACACATGGGGCTCTATGGCACCAGAAACCGAAAACGGGCAAAAATGGGCTTCATTTTCCCATTGAAATTTTCAGAAAATCACTTATAACTTTTGATTAAGTTATCGGATCGGACTGAAACTTTGGCATCTGGTTGTGACCTCTAGCTCTACCTTTGGGCGGAGAATGAGCGTTCGGCGATGCCTAGCTTATTTTTGCGGCAAAAAAGACCGTATACATTTTCTTTTGTGACACCCTGTACTTCGCTTTGCGAGCGACTGACACGGGCCGCCTTTTACCAACAATGACAGTTGGGTTGACTTCTGGAGTCTTCACCGGAAGACTCGCCGCACTTCCCAACAGGCATACCGGCGTATGAGACTAATCCCATGCTGTCGCTGTAGCGAAACTTATCTCATTGAATTTCGCTCAGCTGCGATGTGTCCATGGCTATCGCGGCGATGAGAGGCGCTGATTCAGAAATTACGTCGGTGACATTAGCGCGTGCTCCCTCCGTGTACATCTTCTAACTGCAGAAGCTCCCGAGTGCCTGCGGATCAATCTACGGTACGTGGCTTGTTGGACTGACGCTTGCCCGTTCTTCTACGGCTCGCCGCTCAAGCTGGCCGGGTTAGGCCTAGTGCTGCCGGCTCGTTGAGCACCGACATCGGCGTGTTGCCAGTGTAGTTGCGCTGGCCTTCAAGAGAGGGCGGGACGTGCACCGACATCGGCGTGTTGCCGGTGTAGTTGCGCTGGCCTTCAAGAGAGGGCGGGACGTGCTGCCTACGCGCTCGTGCTCGTGCCCCTGCGTGCCCTCAGGGCTGATGCTCCCTGTTTCTCCGGCGGTCCCCCGCGACGGTGTTCCCCCGTGAGAGTCCCTACGACCGCCTTCCCCGTGACGGTAGCTGAAAAGACCCCGGCGCTCGACACCGCAGCTGACCGGCCACGGGCGGCCTCTGGTGCTTGCCTCGGTGGGCCAGCTTTCTCGTCGGCGGGCCAGTGCTACACCAGAAAATTCAAGACTCCAGGGGACCCAGCCGGCGTGGGCACTGTTCTCGGCCATCGAGTGCAGACGGGCAAGCCGAAAGCATCCGTCGGGGTGATCATCTCTCAGCGGCGGCGAGCTAAAAATCACGTGAAAGTTCTTTTCCCCTTTCCTGTTAGTGCCTAGCCCTCGGGACCTGTGGGATGTCTGGTACGTGTTCTACGTGTGGTTCACCCATTATGAAGGAGGAGGAGGGGTGTTTTGAATGTACGGGGTGTGCAGGCACGTACCATTTCGGGAAATGTGCTGGCATTACTGAGAAATCTTATAAGGCAAAAAAGGCAGCCGCCAGAAAGACCTGGCGGTGTCCGGCGTGCAGCCGTCGTCCCTCACGTGCTGGCTGCGGTGGGGAGGGCCAGGATGACCCTGGCATAGCGCATGTCCTAGCGTCCATCAATGAGAAGCTGGAATGTCTGCCCTTCCTTAGCGCAAAAGTAGAGAGCATGGAACTTTCCGTCCAAGTAATGTCCGAACAATATGATGAGGTACTAAAAAAGATGAGAGAACAGGAAAACGAGATCAAGGTCCTTAAAAAGAGGGTAAATGAGCTGGAGAATGACCGAGGGGGTGATGAAACCGCTCAACTGAAAAGGGAGTTGAACAGGTTGGAGCAATACGGGCGAGCCAATAATCTCGAGGTGCACGGACTAGTTGAAACCCTGAATGAAGACCTGCTCGATAAGCTCAACACGATCGCGGATCGGATCGACGTGCCGAGACTCACGACTGAGAGCGTAGAAGCCGTCCACCGCGTTCAAACTAAATCAAAAAAGACCCCAATGGTGATTGTCCGTTTCGTTAACCGAAGTGAACGCAACAGGTGGCTGCAGAACAAGCTCAAGCTGAGGCGCGGTGCAGCTGCAGATAACATCTATCTGCAGGAGAATTTAACCGCCTCCAATAGAAAGTTATTTTATGACGTCCGGACGAAGGCTAGAAACCTTGACTACAGGTTCGTTTGGCACAGGGAGGGATACTCGTACGTCAGGAAACGGGAGGGCGATCCGGTCATTCGAGTTGAGCACGATCAGGACCTATCAAAGCTAACTTGAATTGCCGTATGTGTGCGTTGGTTTTGTGGCTTTTTGTTTCTTTTGTGATGGCCGACATTGCCTTCGTACTCCCGCAAAACTTGAAGGGTCACCTGGGTAGGGAGTATGCGTCAAGCACGACGTGCTTTCATTTGAATGTGCAATCGGCAAAAAATAAGACTGATGATCTCGAGATGCTTTTCGATCAATTTGATTTCTCATTTGACGTTATAATGCTTTCGGAAACGTGGTATACGGATGAAGTGAATGTTCTTAAATTGCCGTTGTATCGCTCTTTTTGCGTCAATCGGACTTCTAGACGTGGTGGTGGCTTGTCGATCCTGACAAAAGATTATCAGTGTGAATTGGTTAGCGACTACAGCCGTATTACTCCTGATTATGAAGTACTATGCATACGTAACAATTCGAAAATCTTTGTCGTTATGTACCGACCGCCGAAGGGTAACTTGGAGGTGTTTTTTGATTTTTTTGAATCGTTTTTGGAGTTTGTCAATGAGGAAAAATGCACAGTTGTCTGCGGTGGTGACTTTAACATTGATATGACTGTAGACACGGTTGCTAAAAAAACATTTGACTTGTTGATTTCTTCTGGTGGTTGTACAAATGTTGTCACCAGACCCACGCGTGTTACCTGCCAGTCACAAACGCTGATTGATTTGTTTATTTCAAATTGCTCGTCCGAGTGTATGAAAGCTGGTGTCATTGGCTGTGACTTGAGTGACCATCTCCCAATATTCATCGCTGTAAAAAGCATTCCTAGAGGCATCAGTAAAACCCAGCGAACAATGATCCAAAAAATATCCCCTGACCAACTTGACCGTTTTCGGTCTGCCGTTTCAAACGTAAACTGGAGTGGGGTACTGCAGGAAGATACGGCCGACGGGGCGTACAATGCCTTTATGGAGCTGTTTGTGGAACTTTATAACAGATATTTCCCATTTAAGTCAATAAAAATATCAAAACGCATAAGGAAACCGTGGGTAACGCATGACCTGCTGTGCAAAATTCGTATTAAAAATAGCTTATTTAGTCAGTTTGCCAAATCTCGAGACCTGGATGACCTCAAGCGATTTAAAATATACCGTAATATTTTAAACAAAGAGCTAAAGCGTGCAAGAGAACGTTATTACTCCGATGTTTTCACGGCAGCACAGGGGCGTACGGACATCATGTGGAGACAGCTAAACTCTCTTTTAAATCGAAAACGTCCGTCCAGCTCACCTGAAAAGATTGTAAACAATGGTATTGAGCTTTCTGGCTGTTCCTTAGCAAATGCCTTTAACGAGCATTTCATCAATGTTACGGCCACTGTTGATATTTTAAACTCTTCAGCCTTTACTGATACAAGAAACAACGATTCAATATTTTTAGAACCCGTGGTCGAGCCAGAGGTAAGATCAGTGCTTTTACAGCTAAAAAATAGCGCAAGTTGTGACGCGGACGGTATCCAGGTAAGACCTGTAAAGTACGTTGTTGACATGATAGCTCCGGCCCTATCTCATATTTTTAACCTTTGCTTGGCTACAAGCGTATTCCCGAAGCGAATGCAAATAGCTAAGGTGTTAGCCTTGCATAAAAAGGGTAGTGTAAACGAGTTGGGGAACTACCGACCTATTTCGATACTACCAGTTTTCTCTAAGGTTCTGGAAAAAGTACTATACAACCGATTAATGAAGTTCTCAAATAAGTATAACATCATAAACACCTCCCAATATGGTTTTATGAAACACAAATCCACTGAGACTGCCTTATTGGATGCGAAGGAGCTCATCTCACAAAATTTTGAAGAGAAGAAACTGGTTCTTGGTCTGTTTATTGATTTTTCCAAGGCCTTTGACTGTCTCAATCACCAAATCCTTCTAACAAAATTAGATACTTACGGTTTTCGTGGGCATGCTTTGCGGTTACTAAAATCTTATCTCGAGCATCGATCTCAGTACGTCTTTATGAATGGATACTCGTCTCTTGCAAAACCCATCCTCTCCGGTGTACCGCAGGGTAGCATACTGGGTCCATTTCTTTTCAACATATACGTAAATGATATCATCAACATATATTCTGAAGCTAAGTTTGTAAATTATGCAGATGATACGAGCATATTTTTTCTGGGGAAAATGCCGACGTATTAATTGACAAAGCTAACGTGATGCTTGGCAGGCTGAATATGTGGAGCCGTTCTAACTTACTCCAAATAAACGTTGGAAAATCTGAAGCTGTTCTCTTTCGTCCCAAAAATAAAGTAATTAGTATTACGAAAGACCTTACCATAAACTCAACCAAGATAGAAATTGTAAACTCTTTCAAGATTCTTGGTATTATTTTCACCAATAATATGTCTTGGGATAATCATATTAACTACCTGAACACAAAACTCTCCCAAATTGTCGGTATGTTAAACCGTCATCGTCATATTGTACCAATGAGCGTTAAGTTAATGATTTATAATTCGTTGTTCTACTCGCATCTCAATTACTGTCACTTAGTTTGGGGCACAACCACCCCAACGAATCTGGATAAGATACTTCTGTTACAAAAAAAGGCTGTTAGGGCTATAGGCAATATGCCATTCCAGTCCCATACGTCTGATCTTTTTAAAAAACTCGGTGTCATCCGCATACACAGTTTGTATGATTACAGACTTAGTGCAAGTTTAAAAATAGAACTAAGCAGGAATACAAACTTTCTAATGAACCTTGGGAACGTCTCAAGAAATACCACTGTCTATCCTACGCGCGGCGCCGAGTGTTGGGGTGTGGTCACGCCAAGGACAAATTATGGCACACAAATGCTAAGATACAGGATACCCACTTTACTAAATCAGTACGAATCTAGAAATTTGAATTTGAATAACTTGCCATTTAAAACAATTCGATCATTGTTCTCGTCAGACGGTCATGGCTGTTAGTTGCATTCATGGTCCTTGTATTTGACTATTGCTTCCTTTGTCACGGTGACCTTCGTGTATTTCTTATCGTGTAGTGTTTTCCTTTTGTTCTGAAAGTTTTTCCTTTTTTATATAGACGCCTCAAGTTGCGTGTGCAT
>JAZHYW010052871.1:0-23830 GCA_037355805.1 Ixodes ricinus
AGCAATATCAGCCACATCTAACATGGTGCCTCCAAAGCCCCACTTTGAACATGTATTAAGCCTTTTTCTAATGCATATTTTAGCAGATTATGAGTTAACTTCGAAATGGAACTGCATGGTTCATTTTTGTTTTGTAGAGGTTTTTCAGGGCACAAGTTGGCTGATCTCTGGCAGCCTCCTGCAGCCATGCTTGCACTGCAGGGTTACTTTGCATGTCCAGTGCCAACTGCGATTTAAGCTACTCTCACTTGCTTAAACTGGCATTCTGACAGTCTTGTGTATGTCTTGTTTTTCAGAAGATACAGTTAGCATCTCGAAACGTCGAGCAACGTTTGATGATTTAACCATTTGAACAAGTCGAGTTACGGAGTCAACTTCGCTTGTGTATTTTCATGGTAAGTAAAAAGTCTGAGTTATTACAGATCGAGCATGACTCTGAGAGGGAGACAACGCTGATCTAGCTGATGTCACTTTTCCGACAAGTTTTGTAGTAGTGTCCGTCACATGTAACATTGTTTTGACCCTAGCTGGTGTTACTATACACTATAGCTAGATTCAAACCTAATATGCTAAATTCATTTGAATCTAGTTACTATAGCTAAATTCAAACCTACTAGGTCACCTGCTGCTGGCTTTTTGTAGCCGATGAACTTGCCACGTTTTAATCACAGGTAGTATTAAGTAGTAACACGTTGCAAGTAACATATTAATGTAACTAATTATTTTCTTGGTAACGTTTAACTGCCACACGCTAAGTTTGTGGGAAGTAACTTCTGTAACACATTATTCTTTTCTGAATAATGAGGAAAGTAGCAATGTTCTTTTGTCAGTTAATTTTCTAATCTTACTAATTACAGTTACATTGAGGAGCATAATCTGATGCATACCTTAAATCTAGATTGTCATGGATAGACAACGACCAAAAAGATTACGCATTTCGGATCATGGATGACGAGTGCCAATGAGAAAGCGCAGCTGGCAATGCAGAGAAAACACTGACAACAGATAAGACGAGGACAATATTTTTTTCAACTCCCTCCAAAAGTTGTGCGTACTGGTGAGGCGCAGTGGTAGAGAAAGGTAACCTCGGAGGCAACGGCTTTGTGTATCGTTAAGGTCTTAACCAGGAACAAATCCTTGTGTGTGCAAGCCATTCCACCGAGTGTGCCAGTTGAAAGCTTGTTCAGCAATGGAAATGGATGTGCTTGCCTTCAGTAAAGTAAAACTTTCGGACGAAAATTTAGAAAAGCAACTGCTGCTTTAGTATAAGATGTAATAACACGGATACAGGCACTTTGTGCAATAAACCTGAGCATAGCCGGTTCCTACTTTTCCTTGTTTATTTCTTTAATAAAAAAGTAAGGTAAAGTAATGGAATTACCTTTTAGGAGTAACTGTTATAGGTTACTTTTTCTTAACTAACTTAATTAGGTAGTTTTTTTCATCTAAAGTATCTTGCCCAAGGCGACAAATATTACAAGGGTCCTTTAAATGCATCTTTTTTTCGCTTAGTTTATGTCGATGCCTACAAGGTCTTGCTCTAAGAAGATTTTAAATCTGTTTTTCTTATATATTCTAGCACATTATAAGGTAACCTTTAAGTAAAGGGAACTGCATGGTTCTTAAGTCTTGTTTGTAGGAATTTCTTAGAGCACAAGTCAGCTGATTTCTGGCAGTCTCCTGCGGCCATTGTACTGCAGGATTACCTTGTATACCTATAGCCAGCTACAATTTAAGCAACTCTCATTTGTTTAGATTGACATTCGTGTTTATCTTTTTTTTTCAGGAACTACATTTGGAATTGTAAAACGTCGAGCAACTTTTGACGATTGAGCACTTTGAAAAAGTCAGTTTGCGGAGTTGGCTGCACATGTTTTTTGCTGGCAAGTAAATAGTTCAGTTTTTAAAATCTAGCATGTCTCTGAGAGAAAGGCAAACCTGATGTGACTGACAGCACCCTTCTGAAAACTGTTTGGACAATATTGGTCACATCTAACCAGGGTTCTCCCCACGGTGGGCGGCAGTGGCTTCGCTGCCCACTAGTCCTGCTAGCCGCCCAATTCTTTGATGTCCCGTCCATCTCTACGTTTTGCCGCGACTAGACAATGCAGATTGATTTTACAAAGGTGTAATGTTTCAAATTGCCGTGCTCGGCGGATTTCCGTGCCAAGACATGGAGGTACAGGTCCCCACAATCCAAATTAATACGACTTGGTCGCGGTGCACGCAGAAGAAAGCTGCAGCTGCCGCCTGTGTCACCTCCCCTCCCCTCCACAGTCGTAGTCGGATGTCTATTTGTCCAGAATTTATGGAGAAAACTCTGCATCTAACATTTATTTTATCCTAACTTGTACAGCTACACTATATCAAAGGCCACAGTTATTAACAAGGCCTTCCACATGATTTGCTTTTTCCTCTTGATCTGTGCAGATCCTATTATGGTCTCTATAAATTAATTTTAAGCGGTTGGCTTTTCATATTTATTTCTTGTAGATATAAAATAACTGATGTAATGAAAGTTGCATGGTACTTTTTTAATGGGTTGCTTGTCTCAGCTTGTCCTGTTTTGATTTTAAATGCGAAAGCATTTGTGGGCGAACCTTTTATCACTTTTTATCGGTCGGTTGGTCTGTTGGATGGTTCGTGTGACCGATTTGACTCTAGCACAGGCAACGGCACAGGCACATGAGGACAGCTTGGTTTGTATGAGCGCTCACGCACAGAGAACGCTTTTTAAAATCATGCGTCTGACCCTATGCCTTTGTCAGCACCGAAGCCAACTTGTGAAGTGGAGTATATGGCATGCAGGTACACCAAAATGCATCGTTCGCACACATCAAAACAAGCTCTTGGAGAAAATTATAAAGAAGAGCCCGCCTTTCAACGGGCAACAAAAAAACGCGCAGTCAGAATGCGCTGACGAGGTAGCCAAGCGAGCTCCTTGAGTGGTAGGCACTTGGGGTAAACAAAATAGCTTGATCGCATTTTGAGGGTAATCAGGTGCACAAAGTGTGCAGCTTGCAAACAGACTTGCATGCCATATAAAAATACTCTGTAAATTTTTACCACTCGCTCAACTCAAAAGCGTGTGCACAGGTGTGCTCAAACGTGGATAGGATGGAGCTCCCAAATTGTGAGATTGGGGACTGGGGAAAAACTGGGGACTAAGCAACTGCTTAGTCCCCAGTTTTTGATAGCAGGTTTTAGTACAAATGCACTCTTTCACTCCCTCAGTTCTGTGAAAACCTTACTCCAGGGATATCTAAAGAGAAGATAAAGTTTCTAATGTTCGCACTTTCTAAGCACTCGAAGCTGACCACCTGATTCGACAACGAGAAAGAGTGCAACTAGCCCTTCGTTCTAATGGGAGATTTTGAGTGGCTGCCCGAACTTATAAAAGTCTGGGATATGAGCTTAGCCAGTTTTACATAGACTCTTCTGCAACATCTCATGAACCTTATGAATAAAGCATTACTCAAACTGAATTGAGTTTTCCGGTTGGTTCATCAGTTCTCAAGAAATGCTTCACATTATAAAGCAAATCACTATTGTGATTCCGGCCTTGCAATTTTTTTCACAGTTTCGAATGAATTTAAGCTTGAAGTCTATCGGTATTGACTAAGGAACAGGACAACAAAACCCTCAAGTCAAACATTGGTTTTAGATATCGGATCACAGGATGAACAATTAGGGGCAATATCCATTTGACTTTTGTATAAGATGCATGGGTAATAATTAAATGGGCTGAGGGGTGCCGTGTCTTATGCACAAAAATCAATTTGCACAAGTTGTTGATCTGATACAGATATTTAATTTTTTTCTCTTTTTCTTCTTTAGCACATCATAGTTACATGCAGCATCTGAAAACAAAGGCAAAACACCACGGGGCTCCACTTTGGCTTTTCAAGGACCCAAATAAAGTGTTCCAAGTAGGTACTTTTCTTATTTTCTGATCAATTATTCAGATGACATTGCATGATTGCTGCAAGCAACATAGGAAAGAAGACTCGATATTCTTTCGAAGAGATCCTTTTCCAATTCAAAATTTTGTAACCTTTTTTTTTATAGAAACCCTGGTTGTATCAGCTTCATAATGAACATTACTCTATGTATAGGGCAGCATCACTAAGGGACTGGCTGTAAAATGAACTGGAGAAATTTGCTCCTACAAGCATTGAGCTCATATTCTTACCAAAGGTCTATTTTAGCAGTGAACACTATTGTGACATGTCAAGGCATAGCTTCGTCTCTGTGGAATGTGAAAACAGCATTCTCTATATTTTCAAGTATGAGTGCCAACGCAGATGACTGAGAGTTACGTTTGGTATTGTCGAGAATGTGCTTCATATCGCCGTTTAAAAATGCAATGACTGCAGTGGTCGATCAGACTGCAGATAATGTTTTGTAATCCCACTACCTTCTATAATTCTGCACGTTGATCTGAATGCCAGAACTAACAGAAGAAAAAACAACTGACATTGAGGAAACTTGCTGCAGATGCATTGCTCAGCTGTATTGCCTGCTTTCCACAACAGGTTGTGGCACCTCTCGACAAGAGCACTCAACACGACTCAGTTGTATACATCGGTGCCCATCGTCAAAAATTTAAATAATGTAGTTTATATTTTCCACAGAATGGAGTTGCACCTCAAATTTTTTCACGGTACTCTGTGTCACAAAAAGAAACTTCTGATAATAAATTTGAGCTTGCTAAATGAAGGCATTGATTCTTGTAGCTCATTTTACAGCCCACCTCTCTATTGACATCGCCCTATGCGGAGTGCAAGTCGTCGGTTTCTTGCGCAGACATTACGGTGACGTCTAAACGACGCCGAGGTCTCATTGGCTTTGATTGGAAGGATATAGTGGCTAGACCACAATGCTTGACACCATGAGGTCTACCCACTATTTTTGTTTTTGTTCAATCATCTAATAAGATGCTCTGCGTTCTGACATCACCGCAACCCATTTGCAAGAAGCAGACGAGCTTGCGCTCCGCATAGGATTACGGATACTCAAGAGTGCTTTCCGTAATATCATTACGAAAAGCCTACTCTGTTTGCCCTTTCACGGACAACTTTTAAACACCCTTTTGGATACTAGAGCGATTTCCGTAATAGGTTTTACGGAGTGCATATTCCAGTCCGTTGTTTTACGGATAGCTCTTGAATATCCTTATCGGATAGTAGAGCACTTTCTGTAGTCTGTTTTGCGGAAAGTCCTTTTATTTGAGAACTGTGTACGTGTTTAAGAGGACCATTCCGTTATTAGGATTACGGATGACCTTCCCGGCGCCATAGGTGCCAGAGAAGTTCTTCCTAAAAAGGGCAAATTTTTCCCAGTGTGGCCTCGGGGTTAGCGTGCGGCGGTCGTCGGGCCATGGCAGCGTAGCTCAACGTCGGTTGCTCTGGCGTCGTCGTGTTAATGGGAACTTCAGGCTGGAAGGTTCGGTAAACCTCCTCTCGAACCACCTCGGCGAGCGATAGTGAAGACGGGCGATCCGCAGCGTGGTGCATCTTGCGGAGCTCTTCCCGGACGACTTCACGGATGATGTCGTGAATGCCGCGGATGCTAAGGCTGATGTCGTAGCCGAATGCAGAAGAAGCAGGGATGCTCGAGTGGTGATGGTAGTGGCTAGCTCTTGCGAGGAGGGCACATTCCATGTTCGTGTCTTCCTTGACGAAATCTTCGACGATGGATGGGGTTGCGAACAAGACAACCGAAGACGTCACCCTTTACACCTCGCATCAGGATCCGCAGCTTCTTTTCGTTGGTGGCTTGAGAGTCGGCGCGAGCGATCAGGCGCAGAACACCCTCGACGAAACTGGTGACAGTCTCGTTTGCGCCCTGGGTCCTCATTCGAGGAAGGTACTCGGTCCTCTCCCGTTGATATTGTTTGGGGAATGTCCGTCTCAGTGCATCCTCGTAGGTGGTCCACGAGGTCAAGGAAGTATCGCAATTCTGGAACCAGTGCGTGGCCGTTCCTTCGAGCGCGAAGTAAAGACTCTGCATGCGCTGCTCGTCCGTCCATCGGTTGTGCTGGGCCACTCGCTCGTACTGCTGTAACCAGTCGTCGACGTCTTCATAAGGCTCACCAAGGAAGGACGCGGGCGTGCGTGCAGCTAAGGCTAGGACAACGACGGGGTCTTCTTCTTTAACCTCTGCGGCATGAGTCCGAATTCTGGGGGTTGCCCTTTGGAACGGCGGCTTGTTCGGGCTTCGGAGTCTACGGCGAATGGTAGCCTTCCGGGGCTGAGCACATCACTTGGTCGGGGTGTCTTCGGAGGGCTACGCTTCACGGGCATAGAATACAATACCCAGCATCTCCACCAAAATGTTACGAATGGCAAATCATGAGGCGGTGAATTAACTTTTTTGGAGATTGTCTTGTGGAACCAAGGCTTTGAATTGTTTGTGATGATTCTGATAGTTGGAAAGTAGGTGGCAGTCAGAGTTTTTATCTTTTTCTTTTAAGAGATTGCAATTTTAATCAATTGTTCTTTGATAAAAGTTTATATGAAAAGTATGACAAAACTTTTGAAGATTACTGTTAATTGTATCATAGCTTTATTATGGTCTTAAAAAGTTTATAATTACATGATCTAATGGTGACGTTAAACTGCCGGTTTAAGTGTATAACATTGTGGTAACTAATAGCGGGAAGATGAGCGATGTTATCTCACATGTGAGGGGTCAGTGGTAAGGTACAAGTCAAGAATATTGCTACAGTGATGGCTAACTATTGTTGGTTTAGTTATCATTTGGGAGAAGTTAGACGTGAGAGATAGGTCGAGAGAACTGATTATCAAACTGATGACTTGATGACAGGGAGTTTCAATCAATATTCGTAAAATTGAAGTCGCCAAATAGGATGCCTGACACATTTGGTTTCAGGTTATTACAGAAGAATGAGAGGGAGCCATGAATTTCGCTATGAAACTAGAGTGATGATTCGGTGCTCTGTAACACACACCAATCAAGATATCGGAAGTTGAGAGTGAAGCTGAAGCCATACTATCCCAAGGTTAGCTGGAACATTAACTTACGACACACTAATATGATTGTGGATAGCGTTAGGACACCGTCACCTCTCTTTGTTAGTCTCTCGCATCTGTGTAAGATATAATCCATATTGGGGGGGGGGGTGAACTTCTAAGTCAGTAATTTCGGGTTTCAGCCATGTTTCTGTCAGAATGGCGCGGTCGGCAGTGCATGATTCATTAGCGACGCTAGGTCGTCGCAGTTTGTTAAAACACTTCTTATATTTGTCAAAACGACAGAACATGGCTTTGTGTTTCTGCGAACTCGGGAAGACTGGGGTGGGCGGCGGCGTGTACACAGATTATTGTGGCTTTTTTCTCTTCATATATAAAGGTTTTTGGCAGAGTCGTAGCAAAAGATGATACATCAAGCATTGACAGGTCCGAGGTTATTACTTCAATGACTTCGCGGTTACAGGAGGTGGAGAAAGTGTTACTATCATTTTTGCACACGAAATATAAAATTGTGATAAACAATTTTCCAGAAAGACGATGGGATAATTCTTTCATAATTTTAGGCTTAGCACCTCCCGGTTCCGTCATAGAACGACGAGCAATCTTGTAGAAAGAGCGGTGGTAAATACCTCGCATGCCGATTGTGCCATTCAGGGTCACAGATGACTGAAGTTCAGTAATAATCCTTGGACCGGCGGTCACTCAAAAACTTTGCAGTTTCGTTGCTACACCACGCACAGCACCAGTGCTTGCTCGCGAGGGGAAGTAATCATGGAGATAGAAAGAACTTCCCCTTTTCTTCAAATCCCGATAGGAGGCGAGTCATGCAAAATGAGCGAAAGAGAGGAACAATACCAATTTCCTCCTCTTCACAGCTCACTGGGAGGAAAGGCGAATTTGCTCCCTTTTCCTCCTCTTTTTTTCTTAAAATGTATAGCGCAGCAAAACACAAAATGTCCGCACATTTTTATTCAAATAAGATGCTTTGTATTTTTACATATTTCGTCTCTTGTTCCCTTTTTTCAAGATGGAGCTTCGTCGTACCGATGGCATGAATGATGTCACTTTCGAAAGCGAAACGCTGTCCTGTCTTCACAGGGGTGTCAATTGCGCTACAAACAGGCAGTGCCTGAGAGTCGCGCCTGTTCCGTTCAGTGATGTGCATTATAGTCGGTTCCTTTATACTGGAAGGAATTGTTAAGAAAACAGGGCACTTTCAGAACGCGTATTGCTTTTATGATACAGCGAAGCTGACACGGCACGCGCTAGTACTTGGAGAACTACATATCCCTCCACCCTCATCCGATGGCACGCATCCAGAGCGACCCGCGAAATGAGCGGGCGCCTGATAGTGAGACAAGAACGAGTGGAACAATCGTGAAGCGGCCGATGCGTGCCCTACTCGCAGTAGTGGCGAGGAAACAAAATCGTTTCGTGTTAAAGATAAAAAAGATTCCCGGGGAGGGAAGTGCTTTCCAAAAGAGTGTTAGTGTATTAATAATAAAGTACTTGGCATAATGAATAGCATAAACACAAGGTTTATAACTTCGCCAACAATAGAGCTGATAATCCGTGCTCCTGCTTATTTATTTTTGTAACATTCGATGTTTTAAGGCACCGTCAATTACAAGCACAAAACGTCATAGTGATTGGTTTCGGACGTGAACAAAAAAAAACATTTTATTGAACAGCGGAATAGGCGAACACAAATCCCTTGGCAGTGGACCCATGATCGGTGTGGAACTGGATCAGCAGAGAACTTGAGGTGGAGGTGACCACTTTCGGCAACTGTGGAAGTTAAGCACAACAGAGTGAAACTGGTGAAGTCTGCTGAAGGATACTTTGCCATCCACGCGTTTGCTGTAGAGGTCCACGTTCATATTTTGACTTATGTTTTGTTTTTTTCGTCTGATGCGCATGGTAGCATATGGCGACGCACGCTCCTATGACAACAGTACGTTGAAATATAAAAGCTTCAGAAGAAGCTCGGCCTACACTGAGTCACTTCTGCCTTCTAAAACATTTCGGTAAACGCGCCATCATACAGGGAACAACTAAGATATTAGGCGGTGGAAACGGAGCTTCTTGCACAAATCTTAAAGAGAACCTAAAGCCGTTCTGGTGTTTGAAGAAAAACACTTAAGTCGTCTTCATTCGGTCTGCAGAGTCAAGATTACAGAACTTTTTTTTTTTCAATTTGGTGCATGGAGGTTGCAGAAACTTATTTTTCAGGCACCACGGAGGGCCCCTCCTTCCCGGAGCGTGATATCATATAGGGAATTTTCTTAGCTTCTGCTATCCCGCATCTTCACCACTTATGAAAGCTATGCACGTGCACTTTTCCTGTTTTAGAAGAGGTAAAAAAAAAAAAAAACGTCGGGACTCGTGCTAGTGCGGGTGATTATACCTGTCAAGCTTGCAATTGCAGGTGTTGCCCACAAGAGTGACACGCCTTTGGCGGCCGAAAGATCATAGTACAACGTAACGTTTGGCAAGAAGGTTTTTGAATTTTCTTGCGGGTAGTTACATTTCCAGGGAAATGGAACATTATATTCAAATTGAAGGGATAAAACGACTCTAGAATCTACATCTAATTCATATTTTCAGAACCTCTTTAGCTTCTGTTTAAGCCCCAAAAGACAATTGTTTTGTAAAAATAGTAAGCAGTAACTAATGGCCGCATGACTTTCTATATATCTGTTAATGCATAATGAGGTATATGGCCATTACTGCCGACTGGCAGCCGAACGCTGATGAAGCACTTGTCTCCTGATTGAGGACCTGTCCTTCATATAGCCTCATTTCCTTCAATATAGATGCACGAAATGCACCATCCTGAGCACCTGTGTTGAATATTTTAACGCGATACGTTAAGGGCCGATTTATGCGGTGGCTTGAAAGGGCCGGCAGTTCGTTTGATTCAGATGGTAGATACGGTTTGAAAATAAATTTAACAGCGTGTTTGATTTTAATTCCAACAACTTTATCATAAAACAATACGTAAAATATATACGAATGTCGTTTCTGCGGATGAGTTTATATATGGAGAGAGAGGTTAAGCATCACGATAACTCAGATAATTAACTGAGATATTCTAATAATAATTTTTAACAGTGAAACTAAATAAATATTATTTCAATTAGAAACTTGCTTAGCGTCATTGGAAAGCATTAGATCGGTCAATTTTGGAAAGATTTTGGACGTGGGAAGCGTGGGGTGGCCCAACCTTACCACCCTTGAGGCATGGAAAAACCTAGTGGTGGAAAAAAGGCGGAAGATTAGATTACCATTAGCATTTTCACACCGCTAGCTTTGCACCTGCTGAAAGGGTGGTAGCTTTGGTGAGCTCTGGCGCTTCCTAAGCGCTCAAAATCTTTCTAAAATTGAATAATGTCGTGGTTTTCCATGATGCTCATCAACTATTCAATTAGAATAATCAAATTATTTTCGATAATTACCAATATAATTAGGAATTGTCGGTCATTATTTAACTTGTCGGGAAGATTATCCCCTATTCTGCATGAAAGGCATCAGTAGTATCCACTTTACGGAATATTATTTCTAATGAATCTGTTCCAATTAAAAATAAAACACTCAATAAGGCTAAAAAAAAACTTGCCACTCAAGTGTAATTTTTTTTTACGTTCGGAAAAAAGGAGATTTTTGACACATTAGTTAAAGGCTCGGGGATACTTTCGACAAACTAAATATATTTTTACGTGCCACATAATGTTCTGGCATACTTTGCGTTCTCCGAATACTCTCCGTGAGAGTCCAGGCACCTCGGCAAGGATTTAATTAAAACATCGGGATTCAAATGGATGCGCTTTGCCTCAAAAACACTAACAAGGCTTTCTTTTTTTTTTTTTTAGCCGTCTGAAAATGTTTTTGTGCGAGTTGTATATTTTGAAACACCTAGCTAGGAACCGAGCGAGAACTCTGTAGTTTTCGGTAGACAGTCTTAGCCGCTAATTAAAACTCCATGAAGGTTGTGTTTCTACCACAAACCCACTAGGGAGACAAAAACGTTCGCGAGAAAGATGCTGGGACGATTCCACCAGGTGAGAACACTATGGTTAGAACGTAAAACTCACGTTGTATCCGCAGAAGAATCCCACCAGTGAACTTGAGTCACTGTCGCCGTCGAAGACCTTGACGTAGTCACACTTGCACTTGGAACAAGACTCTACCCCGAACGCTACAAAGCGCAGCCGCACACGACCAGCCTTCGCTTGTATGAGCCATTCGCAGTCGTAATGGTTAGAGTAATACGCTTCCCCGTATTTAGCGTGAGAGTAAATGCGTTGCTCGTTGAGGCCTGACGCCAGCACTCGTCCACCGCACGACGTCGAGTGCGTCACGTTGAAGCCTTTTTCCCGTAGCTCGCCATTGCTCTCGAAGACCTGCGCAATGAATGCGATTCTAATGTGAGTGACCACAAGCTCAACCAACGTGATATTTCCTTCTTTTTTTGTCACTTGTTCAGGATGTTCAATACCCTCCAGAATTTACGTCCGCGCGCTCCGCAAAATGTGCAAGGTCTCGCAGGAACGAGAATGTTTAACCGTTTAAAATCTTAGAAATGTTTTATGACTTAGTTTACCCGATAACGTATCTTAAAATACTAATCTATTATGTCGCATAAAAACAGACCAGATGTAAAGCCCTCTATACTGATAGAAGCGCCAAGCCCTCTTTCCCTCGAGAATCTGTCGCTCTTTGTTCGTTTCCGGGAGTCTCTCCCTCTCCCAATTTGACGTTCGCGCATCTCGTGCTGCCCTTGCGCCGAGCACCGCGACACGTGACTGCTGGAAACCCCTGCGCGATTTTGACTCGCGGCCGTCGTGTTCTAGCGGCAATACAAGTTGCCGGTGTCCTTGACCTCTGGGCTACTGGGTATGTCTTTCCCTTATTTCACGTCTGGAGCAGGCGCGCGAGTTTTGTAGAGGTCCGGTTGTGTATTTGCTCGGATCGTTCGGTTCGAGATCAGATGTAATCATTCGCTTTATAAGTACAATACATTGAATTATGAGACACATTGTCCTTATCCTATTTCCTCTTTTGACGACAGGGGATTCAAGGCGGAAAGCGCGTACACGTTTCTAGTAGGGAATGCGAAGACGTGATCTTACGCTGCGAACGGAGCAAATCACAGCGCGGTTTCCGCGTCACCCCCTCGCTCGTATCAAAAACAGTCGACAGCGAGCATTATCACTAGTTGTGACTTTCTGTTTATGCCTTTACACGCCGAAGTGAAAATCGTGAATGAGCGATTTGTGAATACTGAAGACGTGCAAGAGAATTAGCAACGCCATGTCATAGCGGCAGTTTGATGACGTTTCAAAAAGCAAAACTCACCACATAAACTATACAGATAAAAAAGGAATATGCATCGGTGGATCCTTGAGGAATGCGCTGGCATGACCCTTGGGAAACGCCACACGCGCCCCTTTTGGGAAACGCTAGCGCTGACACCTTCACTTTTCTGTTTTTCTTTTTCTTTTTGGTTTTCAATTCTGCTTCCTCTAGTTTTGCTGCCTCTTTTTGGTGCCGTTATGGGGTCAGCGTTAGCGATTTCCAAAAGGGGATGTTTGTGGCGCTTCCAAAGGGTCACGCTAACGCATTCCCTAAGATCCACCAATGAATCTTCCTTTAATGTTGTGCCGCCTACTTATATCAGCGCAGTACTTTGTTCATACCCAATTTTGCTGCGCAAACGAAAGCATACGCGCCCCGTACACCTGCAAGTTCATACTCGGACCAGCGTCCGCGCGCGCATTGGCTTGCGCCCCGTGACGCGGCCTTTCTCTCGCCTTTGTTCTGAACCACTCTCCTTCTTTCTACGCGACACGCTTCCATTATCACTTTGAGACCACGACATTGCATCCGTTATCATAATTAAATCTAAGATTTGACATGTTTTAGCACTAGTATAGAAACATGGGCTAGTTGAGATATTGGAAGAACACCAAAAGTGGTAGTGAACGAGGACTAAGATTCAAGAATAACAGTGGATAACATGTTTGTTGACCTGGTTGGTACATAATACAGGTAGGTCAGCTTGAGCATACTCCCTTTGTGTTTGTCCAATGTTCAAGCTGACCTACCTGTAAAAACAGTAGGCTCCTACAATAAGCTTTGAAACTTTGCTCATTCCATTAGCACGCGCCATGCTTTTCAAAGTATAAAACCTGTAAAAGAAACGTAATGTCATCTTACGCGTAAGTCACGCTCACTTAAATAAATGTTTATATTGTAAACGGAAGACCCACTGGACTTTATCTGCGAGTCTTCAACAACGCCGATGTATGATTCACTAGCATTAGACTTGAACAAGCCAGGTTGGCCAAACTTGATCCCGACCAGACTCTTACGATTCAAACATTGGTATATACCTTTCCAGCACTTATAACTAAGGTTGAAAATGTTGAACAACTTATGCGTGGAAAAACACTGGTCGTTTGATATTACACATAAGAGAGGTATTGCACATAATCGCAAGGCGTCTTGGAGATTAGCCGACAAATGTGGATGCGCGCAGAAGGCGACTATTGGAGTGGCCTCTATGTTAATGACGGGGGGCCTAACATCTAATTCTCATTTTTAGTTGTGTAGGTGCGATAATGATGTATCCTTCCGAAATAATTTGCGAGACTTCGTTTCAAATCAAGATTAGTAGTTCGGTTTTGGTAAATCTACCTTTGCTTCATATTAGGAATGCCGCATGACAGATGAAGCTTCCGATAAATTTAGACATAGATCTGGGTTTCCAGAAATAAGATTTGTTGTTAAAATTCCCATATAGGTAAAGGCTCAGCTTTAACCTGCGCTTAAAAAGAGGCCTCCCAGATGACCCTGGTGAACCAGGGGCAACGGGGTGGTGACGTGTAATGGGTGTGGATTGCGGGGTTACAGGGTACACGACGACCACTGCACGGAACAATCTGGCACAGTTTGCAGTATATGAAACATGTATTGACAGAACTCATCATAAAATGAGGACAGGTTTTGAAAGCTGGAGGCACAGTGTGTCCCTGTGGCGAACCGCCTGGAACAAGCTGAACTGGACCAGAAAAGCTGACCGAGCTTACTCGGAGAATATCGACATCGGAAATGACTATAGAGAAGAATGCGCTGCACAGGCTAGGGACAACGCACGACGGATGCGATCCTGAAGCTGGTGAGAGGTAAAGGTCCCGAGCAGCTTTGGACTAAAAGGGGGAGGGATCTGACACGAGCAGACCTGGAGGAAGACGAGCAGAATATCTAGCAGAAAATCGGCAGCATGACACAGTGTATGGACTCGCTAAATCCAATAATAAATACGATAAAAACAACATTGCCTTAGGAGAAAACAAGCCCTGGGTAGGAGGCGAAAGCCGCAAATGTTGGGGGTGCAGAAGACAGCACCTCTACGCCACAACAGCTAGAGCAAAATAATCATAACGAACTCTCACAAAGCAACAACAACATAGCACAGACGACGAAGCAAACCAGACACGCTACTTCTGTGAAAGACAGGCGTCCCCAAGGGGTTAAGCGGGAAGTGTTCCTAGTGGTTGCAGGCGTTTCCGGGAAGAGCGACGAAAGGAGGAATGCGCCTAATCGGAATTTCTGACTTAACTCAGTAGCCTTATCCGGCGGCTCTGAAAGACCCGACCCAACAAAAACGAAGGCGGAGAAAGCGCTGGTGGGACTCTGAAGTGAAAACCGCCATAATGCCATCTGCGAAGCCAAGTCGGCGTAGCTTAGTAGGCAGCGTGTTTGACTCCCACTCAGGTGGCCGAGGTTCGATCCTAGCCATCGCCTGTTGTTTTTTATATCTCTTAAGTGAGTATATGATTCTAGAATGTTTGAGAATCGTGTGGTTTGTTCATACTCACAATGTATAATTCCTTAACAATAAAGACTATATGTTCTAGGCTTCCAGGAAAGCCTTAAGAAGGCTGTGCCCGGCCGTCCAGTCAGTCTCCCGCCAGCGCTCGATCCTGCTGCTACGTCGATATTGACGCCCGCGGTGGCCAGTTATTTCATTGTTTTGTTTGACATTAGTTCCCCACATTAAACCTTTAGTTCCTTTATTTTACCCCTGCCTTGTCGTGTGTCATTCGTGACCATACAAGCCAGGCAAGGCGCCAACAGGAGGCATTGTCACACGCTTACACTTGGAGATGAAGACGCGACCGAAAGGAAGTGACAGATGGGAGTGATAAATCAATAAAAAAACCAATGAGAAACTGAAGAGTCTGAACGTTTAATGTGGAAAACTTATGCCGGGAAAACAAAACTGAAATAGTAGGAGCGTCGCAAGCGTCGAAGTCGGAATAACCGCAGGGGTTGAACGTTGAAGCCTATACTGCGCGGTGCAGCATTTTTTAAGTTTTCCAGGGAGCCTAGGATATTCTTTCTTGATCGCTCTCGCATTATGTATTCTAAACATAAAGCTAGACAGTTATTTAACATTCTCGAACATTCTACTGAAATAAAAAATATAAAAATCACACACAGTGCCGAGAATCGACTCCGAGCCACGTCCGTGTCAGCCAAGCGCGCTGCCGGCTTGGTTACGTCAGCGCCAGGCAATATGACAAACGGACGCAAGAGAAGGGGAGAACGCCTGACCTGCGAAACACCCATGCTATCTGTGCCAGTTAAAAGGACGCCGTAAGAGGGTGCAGAACGTACATGTATAGACTCGTGGTCAGTGAGACGGGTACTATTATTTTAGATAAGTTCACGATATAGAAAGTTGAAGACTGGGGAATGAATTTCACGGTCCACTGTAAAGAGATGTTTCGTCCAGAGTGCACAACCCCCGACCGCAATGGTCAAAATATTTCTTAGTCCCAATTCGACACCAACCAGTAGAAAATCGTGAATGTTAGTCAGCTGCGCGCATTGGCACATCTGAAAAGAAAGATTTCCCAAGGTCCGGCAACAGTCCCCAAGAGTTTGGGAAAAGGTGCCAGATAGCAACGAGCGTCGATCATGAACGCCAATTTCTGTGGGAATGAGCCCATAGCACAACACTGAAGAAGTAGCCGGGTTGGTTTCACCCCGCAGAAAGGGAGCAATTGGCTCTATCTGCGCTGCTGCCGGCCCCTGACAGTTACTGGCACGGTGTACCGAATGTCCGCTTACCTCATCAAGGAGCGAATGACAGCATGGGCAGAAGTGGGCGGACACCTCACAGAACTTCAGGGGGGGAGGGGGGCTTCCGACGGGGCGCGGGTTTGAAGACAATTTGTGTTTCATTGCGCAATGCATTAAGGATGCCAACAAAAAAAATTGCTGTGCTGCTTCCTGGGTGATGCAAAGGCATATGACACTGTCCCAAACTCACTATTCACACAGTGTTTGGAGCAGCTAAGACTATCAATGCCGTGTGTTCCATTCGTCCGATGTGTTTACGATGAAAACACGGCGCGATCAGAACGGAGAGGAGCCAAGAATCGCCTATTACTTATGGAACAGCAGCTATTACAGTCGGGAGTGGGCCTTTTCTTAGCCCACATGGAGGGTAGAGAGAGGGTGAGCTGGGTAATGCTTGGGCTTACCTTCGCCGATAACATCGTGCTCATGGCAGATACTGTTGAGGAAATGCAGCGATCCCTAAACGCATATGCAGCAGAGGCCTCAGCGCGACACTTAAGCTTCAACGCCGCAATGTCAGCAGTAGTTCAGTATGGAGGCCCCTAAGAAGCAGCAGTCTGTTCACTGAGCTCGGGCGGCGACGCTGTACCGATTTCAAGCTCATGCAAGTACCTGATTTGGCATTTTCTCCAACTCTTCAGACTACCTTTGGGAACACCTCAGCCAGTCAGCCATGCGAGGGTCCATGGTTCTCCACAAACGCAGCCTGTGGAGCTGTGAACGGTTCTTGGTAACTCGAAAGGTGTGGAAGGCGGTGATAGTCCCAGGACTGACATTCGACAACGTGGTTGAGTGCCTCTCTGGTGACGTGCGAGACGTCATGGAGCGACGACAAACTGGACGTGGGTCGGCAAGCACTGGGGTGTCATGGGAACGTCGCCATAAAGGCCGTCCAGGGGGAACTGGGCTGGTCGAGTTTCGAAGCATGCACGAGATGCCTCGACTACACACACATGACTAGACTGCAGACACGGTGGCAGGGGCGTCTCTACTATATTGAGAGCAAGAACATCTTTTTCGCAGAGCCCGTAGAGGAGACAACAGCGCAGAACTGAGAGCTTGAAATGAGCAGGACAGAGTGTGAAAGGGAGGCTCTATAGTGGCCCGAAGCGTCGCAGGGCAAATCGATGCTATCATACTACAGGAATAATTAAAGAGTAATAGCGGTTGAAACCTAACTGTATGATAGCAGTTTCGGCAGCCGAGCTCTGTTCGAAGTGACAGGGGAGCCCGGCGAGCACTGGACTAGCGCAAGCGGGTCGACCCCAAGGTAGAATCCACTGTATGCCGGGCGTGCCGGGACGGGGCCGAGGAAATGTACCTTTTGGCGCTCGCGTCTTAGTGCTTTCTACCACCTGTGATGGACCAACGTCAGCCTCACTACGAAACGACCCTAGCGGACGCTATGATGTCCACGTTGACTCCAGGTGCCAACAAGGCAGACACGTGAGATGCAGATGGAACAAGTCGGAACTCTAACACGACCAAGGTAGCCAGAGGAAACACTGCGGTGGGGAATGGAGGTTTGCAATCTCAATGTCTCCAGAGGACGAAGGCGAGATTAAATCATCTGTGTTAGCCTACAAGATAGTTGTTTATTTGTTTTTTCAGCTGTTTATTTATTGCTATGGTATGAAATTTTTTCGAGCTCGCCAGCTATAAAGGGAAAGCCGCATAAGTATCACCGTCAACATTATCGTACATTCCGTTGGATATTGCATGAAAAAGTAAAAACTTGAAGTGTGACATAAGCAATTTTAGCAGTATTATGGGAATAGCATGGCAAAAAGCGGACGTATTAGAAGTAGAATGCAACCCACACCGTTCTTGCGCTTAAGTTCTTAAAAGAACAAATAAATTAAGTAAATACGTTGCACCGCAATTGCAATGAAGTGACATATATTTAGCACTAGTATGGAGACATGGAATCGTTGAGACATCGCAAGAATACTAAAATCGGTAAGAAACGAGTGCTAAGAAGCAAGAAAAAAATGGTCTGCTATATTTAGCTTCGAAAATTCAACCATTCCATTATCACGAGGCATAGGCTTTTGAATGCAGAAAAACAATAAAAAAACGTAATGTGATCTCACACGTAAATCACGCTCACAATAATAAAGATTTCTTTTCTTTCAATTACGGTTTTTTCTTTTTGGAATTTGACGACATGATGGCGCTTAAGACAAGGACAAAAGGGGAGACTAGACAACACGGAGCGCTACTTCAACTGTTTATTTTTAAAAAAGGGGGGAACATAAATACACTCAAACCGTTTCACCTCAGCCAATCCCAGGCCTCACCGTTGCCCGCAAAAACGCTATCTCCTTGTCTAACAAGTCAATGGAGGCAACGCTGACACATGGTGCTCCAGACTGTTTTATGAAGTCCGCTTCTATTATTTCTCTGACTGTCTTATCTTTGTGTCTGGATAGAATCGTGCACGTGCTGAACAAGGGCTTGCACCCAGAATCGTGACAATGAACTGAAAGATGACCGTCACGGTGATTATTAACATTAAAATTGTGCTCTCGCAGCCTATCGTTTAGGCACCTGCCTGTTTGACCGATGTACTTTTTACCGCATGACAACTGAATCTCGTACACGACTCCCTCTCCACAACAGACAAACGGGTTTCTATGTTTCTTGCCACAGCACAGGGGCCTCTGCGAAAGGGGTTCGTTACTCTGCACAACCTAGCTAGCTTCTCCGGAGCCGAGAAAACAACGTTAGTGTTCACTCGGTGAGCTATTTTCTTAAGGTTGTGCGCAGTTTTGTGCATATAGGGGACAACCGCTATCTTTTGTTTAACTTGCTTCTCTTTGACTAAATCTTGAGCACTCAGCCCCCTGAAAACGCCCTCCGCGACAGATACCCAGCACATTCTTGGGATAGCCGGCTGATAACAGGCGCTCCGACTGCTTCCCCAGACTCGAATGTGTCACATGGATACACGATCTGCGAAGGGCGTGCCATCATGTCGTCAAATTCCCAGTACCAACTAGCCCAACAATCTGCATTGATTCCTCTTTTTGGAATTTAGTTTCTTCAAATTCCGGGGTGTTTATTTTCTCCCTGTGAACTGGTGTTGTCCGGTGTCTAATTTGAATGCCGGAGATAAATCGGTCTTTATTGGGCTTATTTTGTATAGCGACTGGATAACTACTGAATAAAATGTTATAATATAAACTTCTAAACTATATTTTCTCCGGTAATGCTGGTAAAGATAGAAGACGAAAACGGGGCAAGGAATGTAGCTTGGATAAAAAAGGAACAACCCCAAGGACAATTCATTGTGGCTGTGTTTCGTGTCAATGAGAAAAATCAAGTAGGGTAGAAGATTTTTTTCGCGTGAAGATGGCGTTTTTTGTTTTCCTTCAAGGACAGCTCTAATTCGGTCTTTTTCAGTGTTCACCGATTCAGAGAAAACCGGCTCAAGCGTTAATTTTGCGTGTTTATCGGTATATACCAAAACACAAAACCTTATTTATAATGAAAACGAGAGTCCCACTGAACTCCACTTTCGAGTTTTGAATAACACCACTGTACGGTTCACTAGCATCAAAGTTTAACGAACCTGGTTGCCCACACTTTACTCTCAATAGATTCTTACAATACAAACATTGATGTACACAATTCAAAAAATTATCACTCAGGTAAAAGCTGCCGAGCATCTGAGAAGTTCACGAATGCGGGTCGTTTGATATTCAACATGGGACAGATATTGGACATAATAAAAAGGCGTCTTGGAGTTCAGCAGACAGAAATGGCCGCCCGCAGAAGGCCACTATTGGAACTTACTGCATATTAATGAGGGGTAGCTAACACCTAATATTCTATTTATAGTAGTGTAAGCGCTGTAATCAGGTAACCTTAATTCCGTAATAATTCGCGAACTTCGCTTCAAAACAAGATTATCAGTTCGGTTTTTATAAATGAATTTTTGCTTTATGCTAAATAGGTCGTATGAAAGTTAAAATTATCATAAAGTTTGGCATATACCTTTATTTTCAAAGTCAATATCTTTTGTTAAAATCCGATAATTTGTTAACCTAACTCGTACACAATGTTGAAAGGAGAGCACAAACGTACAGAAAGGAAAGAACAAAAAAATGAACAGTACAAAACACCTGACTAACAAATTTGCTAGGCACACTTCTTCATACGCGTAATCGTCGTCCTCAGAGGCTGTTCACAATACAAAGATGAGCAGTTAGTTACGAAGCAGATTTACACATAGACATTAGTAAATTTAACGTTTCCGGCCGACGTTCATTGTACGAGTTGTCTGGTTCAGCTAAACGGCGAATACTGTAGTTTTGTTTTTTGTTCAGGATAACAAAAGTTTAGTTGCTAACAGATTCATCCGCATTTTGTTCGTGTTACCTAGGCGTGGCGCACGGCAAATACTGTTTTCCTTAGCGGCGGATAGTGTCGGACAAAAAGATGACACATTCGCAGCGCTTTTTTTTTTTTTGGTGGCCAGTGCCTGGGGCATTTTAGGTGCAAAACTGATTCTTGTTAGTTCCAAAAAGTGTAAAGTTACTGAATGTACAGTGTAAGACAGCCGTTGTTTATTAATGTACCCCCTTCATGCGGCAAGCGTCACATTGCATAGCAGGTCAATGTAAAAAAGACAGAATTAGGAAACATGCAGCCTCTGTTGTGAGGCTTATGGCGAGAGCCGAAATGCAACAACTGAACAATAGTTTACTTAAACGTATGCTGCAAGAAGGGCTGATCGGCTGAAGGCTCTGCGCTCTTGGAGGGCCGGAACGAAGTTGTGTGCTTCACCCGCGGCCGAAGACATGACGACAACTTGTCAATGTCCCGAAGCTCGACAACCGCACGACCCCTGGCATGGGGCGCCTTGTGTGAGGACGCGCCACAATCACTAGCGCAGGGAGGAGGACACGCAATCCCATATCTCTTATACACCCAAAGGAACAAGTCTCTTGGTTAGCAGGAAAAAGAAAACTCGTTGTGAACACAAAATTTTGAAAGGACCAGCTCATTTTAGGAGATGAAATGCAGTGAAGCATTGAGCAACATTATAATTCTTGTAACGAAGTACTTTTTCATATGAGAGGCCTAAGGCACTGGCCATTGATGCCACTGGGGAACACGCTAATGAATATGCTAGCACTGTATCCGTCACTATCCAAAGTAAAGAAAACATCAATTGCAAAGCGTAAATCCAGATATAACTCGTATTGTGATTTTTGCAGGGTAAAGTTGAAGTTAATACCTTGCCTCTGTAAATCCATGTACAGCGACAGCTGTTCAAGTGAACCTTCCAGGAAAAATGCATGGGTGTCCTTCCTCTAAACTCTCGGTGTCGTCATCAATCATACGATCGCTTCCTGCCACCACTGCTGAGTCTTTTACGTAAACCACAAAACACTTCTTCTGGCGAGCAGGATTTGAATCAACTGGCCATGCGTAGCAACAAAAGTTTCCTCTACAATGAACTACCCTACCACCAAAGCTATCAATGGTACAAATATAAAAAAAATTAAAGGCACTGTCCATTTAATTTATTTCTACCTTAAAAAACGCTTCGGCATCTGCAGTGCCTCGAGCGTACACGCGAAGTTAGAGTATGGCAGAAGGCATCAGTGTGTGCTGGACGCTGGGAGTTCGAAAGAGATGCCCTGACCTTCTCCCCTCGTCAGTGAATATTGAAGACTATACCTAGAAGGCAAGGCCCGAAGCTTCCTTCCAGACATCGCCACCAGCGTATCCACGCAGCGCCACCTACCTCGCATCACCACCGTGAACCGCGCGTCTTGCAGCGACTCACAACGGGAATAGCGTTATGCAATACCGCCTACAAGACATGGCCTGCGCTTGACGCTATCTTTAGTGAATCCCCAACCAACCCCAAGGAGCAGACCCGTGCGTCTTGTCGAGCCACGTGCTAGCATAGCGATCATTGCGAGTCGCTCCGGGACGCGCTGACGGTGATTCTGAAGGGAGCTAGGCGGCACTGCGTGTATCTTTCTCTAGTGACGACGTTTGGGGTGGTGCTATTGGCTGTAGTTGACACCCCTGTGTGCGAGCGCAGGCGCGTGACCATCCGCACAGAAGTTGCACGCCGTGTGAATGCATCTGAGAAACGTCTTGCGGATCCAAAGAAGGCGAAGCTTAGTTGTGCCGCACTGAGGAGGCTCGTCGTAGACAGGTGGCACGGATGAGGGACGCCAGCGGAATCCAGTGGAAGAGAAAATTGCGTGGATATTCTCATAATCGTTTTCAGGGGCGGCAGAGAAACGGAAACGACATCACAATGACAGATAATTACGCAAGCTCCGCGAGTTCATGTCGATGTGACACACGACACGTGATAGCCTAAGTGCCCTCACACTTTTTTGTAAGTTCCAAAGAATATTGTTTTGTATGTGCCAACCGTCTCTGAAGAAGACGATTGATCGCACTAAAAATTAACTAAAGAAAGTTTTCTACGCAGTTGTTTTGTCCTGTTCCACTCTTTCTTTGTTCGTTTCCGCGAGTTCAAGCTGGTCCTTTATCATTTTATACACTTTTACTTTTTTACTCTGCCGGGGTGGACATTGCTCAGTGAGTTTTTAGATTAACATTGAATTATTTGCCTTTGAGCGAAGTTAATAAACTCATAGTTTAAATAAATAATGTTGTGTGATCAATACCACAACGAAATACTTATAATCGTCGCAATCCAGCGTTTTATAGATTTAAATAAACCTGCACAAACGTAGTAGATGTTGCTAATTTTAAAGCCTTGACCTGTAACCTGTGTATGAACACAAAGTACATCTTGATAAAAAAGTAGATGCCTTGATGAAAAAGATTTCGGTGTCCTGAAGTCCAAATATTATAAAACCTTGACAGCATGTTTTAAAAAATAATTTCACGAAAGAAGGTAGAGCTCACCATGTACAACTGACTTGATGAGGATGAAATAGGAAAGGCCATGTACCCACACAATGTGTCCAGCAGCGGAGCATCGCTGTCGTAGCCATCGTACACAGAAAGCTTGTCGTTTTCGCACATGCTGCTGTACTCCAAATCAAAGTCTTCAAAAACCTGCATCATGGCGCAAATCAGATCACTCACATATTAGGTAATATTTTTTGTCCTCAACGGCACATGACAGTCACAAAAGTATGTGTTGAGGCACATATGATCAACTTATCTAAACCGGCTCCCAAATCAGGCTAGACAAAAGGTGAGAAAATTATAGTCTAAATAAAAGCAGCAGTCATTAAACCTGGCATTTTTATTCGAGAAAGTACATTTCCTTTTGCTTCCGTGCGCGTACATCAATGACTACATAAAGGTTATATTATTCCTCAAATTTCCTATTTTATATTTATGTTGTATCATGTTTCTGTTTTCTGTGATTCCTGCAAACTGTTTCTTGTGATTAGCTATAAATTATAGGAAAGTGAACTGTGGGCTGACATCCGCTCGTAAGGAACAGACTAAGGTGATGTGAAGATATCATTTTTTTATCAACATTATACCTAATTCTTGAGCATACGCGCCTTATTCGTCTTGTCGCTTTTTGTGTCAAACTTTTACGACACACATAGGTGTCTCCGCATATTGAAAAACCAGCAAGAAACCATAAAAGGTTTTGTATGTACAAACCCTACCGGAAAACCCAGTGTAAATTTTCGCTATTCGGATTATAAAACTAGAAG
>JAZHYW010052872.1:0-14474 GCA_037355805.1 Ixodes ricinus
GATCAGCCACTGCTGATCAAGCCGGGAGTGACGACAGAAACAGCTGCTGAAGCCTCGATAATGGTTGAGCTTTCTTCTCATCGATAGCGCGGCAGTCCCTGTAGCCACGCGCTCGCCTGAGCTTCTTGATATCGTCCGCGAGTGTACAAATTGGCAGCGCCAGCTTTGGCACCACGTGCCGTGCTGCTGAGCTGAGTCCACCAAAACCCGTTCGTTCTTGATTTCATGGAACGTGCTGGAAGCTTCTCAGCGGGTGGGCGCGTGCCAGGGTGACGAAGAGAGGGAGGCAGAACGTTTCGGGGTGCGGCGCAGCGGCGAGCAACATCTGCTCCTCAGACCCGCGATCCATAACTTTGCTTGACGTCTCGTCTGGGGCTTTTGGTGCCTTTTGCAGGAAGAGGGGGGGGGGGGGGTGTTTTCGGCGAGGAGGAACCCGTGTTTGCCTGGTTTGCCGCGTGCGAGAAGAGATGACCACTGACCCTTCAAGGTCACGCGATGTGATGGCTTCTTCCCCGGCCACCGGAAGTTGAGCCCTGGGGGGCCCTTTCCAGAAGCTCTGTAGCGGTAAACATTAGTAGGGTATTATTATTCAGGATGAGCGGGTTGGCTAATCGATTCAAGTGTTGTTGGAACATGGCATGATAAGGACGGACGGGAACCGTTTCTGTCCGTCCTTTTATATCATGTTCCTATAATATCTGAATAGCGTGATAAGATGTAGATATGACGCAGCTCATTGCTTATGTCACATGTCTTTTTGATATCGGGGTAAATACGTTTTTCTATTATTAAACGCCAGTTGCAAGTAGCGCTCTGTGGTGTTCGTCGTCCTTTAACTTGTCCGTCGTCCTTTTAGCGCTTTTACCCTATACAATGAATCACCTATACTAGCACAGGTGCCATACCCTTCTCTGTATTTCCCCACATGTGCGAACCCTGTTCTGCCGAAATGGCTCAGTAATCGGGAGTTTCCCTAGATCGTTTCCACCGTCTGCAACCCTCTTTGCAACCCGCTACGGATTCCAAACTCCGCAGGCAACGCAAGCGGCGCGCATGCGCAGTAATAGTGCCTTTAGATTTTTTTTTGTTGTTGTTTGTTTAGTAGACCGTACGCGAGAGCCTCGCGTTGCTAGTGGGAGCTCGTACCATCACTTCTAAGCATGGATTCAGCATGCTTCCACTAGGCCCACAAAGTATTACGGTCCACTAAAACTCTCTTTTATCGCGAAGAGCGTAGCGCAAGAGGAGAAACAGTGTACGAAATCTATCTCTCTATAACAGACATAGGCAGTTTTAGTAGATCGTTTTTCAAAGGTCCGCTACCCGCTGCGGCCGAGCGCTTCAGAGCGCGCATCGAAGTTGCAGCGCGAGCTCCCGGCTACAAATAGCGTGGCCTGAGAACATGATCTACTAAAACTCTCTACTGAGTAAAAATGAGATCATTTGAATCAATAGTGAGTTTTAGTAGATCGTTTCAGTAGGGACTTTTAGCAAACCGTTACCATGTTCCGCGTACCGCACTACCTGAGCCTTTGAAGCATGCTTTTAAGCGCGCGCCCGAATGATACCGTGACCGCGGGGCGCACGCTTATAAGCATGCTTCAAAGGCTCTGCTAGTGCGGTACGCTGATCACAGTAACGGATTGCTAAAAGTCCCTATTAGAAGTTTTCGTAGACCGCGTTTCCCCCTCCGCTAAGCCCTCCGCAACGAAGAAGCCGCTACTGCGCCTGTGCATCAAAAGCCTTGACTGTAGAGTTCCGGGTATCGTAGCGGGTTGCGGAGAGCGTTGCGCGACGGCGAAAACGATCTACGAAAACTCCTATTGACTCCAGATAACGCTACCCGATACACCGCCGACGTCTTTGCGCGAGTCCCTATCAGGGATCGTAATTGGAGGCATCGGAACGGCCTACTAAAACTCCCCATTTTAGTGAATCCTTACCGATGCCTCCGATAACGATACGCGCATGCGGAGCAAAGGCACCAAAGCAGCATCGGGTATCGTTATCGAAGCGATGTACTCAAACTCTTCAATAATGTTCCTGCTTCTGTATACCACCGATTTGTCGGACGCATCTTCTCGTTCACTCTTCGACGCGATAACTCTGTCTTTCGATTCCTTTCTTTATTGAAACCACAAGAGAGAGAGAGAGAGTTTGACCTCTGTGGTTGATGCTAAGAACTCAGTATAGATGGTCCGCCTTCAGCCAACACCGGCTAGAATAATCAAAGCCTGTGAACAGCGTCCTCCGTGTCCACGTGACGTCACCACGCTCGGATGGCGCCAAGTCAGCGATTGGGTGCGAAGCTCGACGGCCCTGCGCGTTCGATTGGTCACGAGGATCAGCCGAACGATGACGCATCATTCGTGTCCAGTCTGCGCTCGCTCCACTGTGAGGACGCCAAAATGCCATGTGCACAGGCTTTGGAATATTCTATAGTTCGTTTCCACCTTATGTGGCGAGTGAAGCCGACGCTAGAAGCGCGCGCGCATGCTGCTTGTCACAGCGCCTGTAGCGCAGTAGCGCACGTGCGAAGCAGGAACGCTCAGATATGGCTCAGAGCGTTGGGCTCGCGCTTCTTGACTTCGCTCGCACATAACGTGAAACGAAGTATAGATCGTATTAGCCCCGTACGCGACCGAAAGCGTCGCTGTGGTCGGCCTTCCCACGATTGGCCGAACGCTGACTATGACGTCAGAAAAGGATTTATCATCAACGGAAATGAGAGGAATGAAGAACTTTGATTTTGACGGTGTTGACAGTGTTTCTTTGAGGCGCAATGATTTCAAGCTTCCACCATGCTATTTACAAACACCATCGAACTTGTTGCTCGCAGAGGTAATGACGTCACGAGGGGGAACCATAGGAGGGCGCCACCAAAACATCTCGCCGCTAATAGCTCCAGCAGCCTTTTTTAATTTTTAATTTTTAATTACGTAGAGGGGTTTCTTTTTGAGGCATACATGATGTATACTACAAAGCCTGTAATATGAATGAATTGACTCAATGTTTCATGATATTTGTTGTCATGCAGCCGAGTGTGTTGTCAAAGACAGAAAGATATAGCGCTGCAGGCGGATCACGTGCTGCAGTGGTTCTGAACCACTGACGTTTCGTGGTGAGGGGAAGGATCAAGTGTAGGTTAATTATGATAATGATTTAATAAATGAATATACTAAGGGCTAGTGCGAAGTATAACCTCTCTCATTTACATACCCACGAAAAACTCACCCGAAAATCAGAACGTTTCACCTTGATCTAAAAAAAAACAAAACATTTTTTTTCCGGGCTTGCTTGATAGGCAAGGGCTTCGCGGACTCCAAAGAATCCGCGGACCCCCATTGAGAACCACTGACATACCGGACGACGAGGGGCAGATTGAACTTACAGTGGGCGCTACGTCCAACTTGTTTTAAAGCTAACGGATGTTTATCGGTCTTTTTCGGTATATGCCGATTTTCTGTTCTTGACCCCGACGGATGTTTATCGGTGTTTCTCGATTCAAACCGGAATATCTACGGCCTAGATATGCAACGAGGTTCACACACAAACACAAAATAGCTGTAAAGGAAGAAAACATATTGAGACTGCACCAGAACTGTGGAAATCCGCGTCGCACGTGCCTATCGGTATACGCTCGCTGTCGATTTTCCATGCAACATCAACCTCGACGTGCACGGAGATTTTTTTTTCTTCTCTTTTTTTTTCTTCCAGTTTTCGGCATGCAACGCACGGCAAGTATGTGTCGCGCTTAGCCTCGATTAGCGATCACGCTATCGGCCGAGAGCTGGAACGAGAGCCGCCGATGATGAAGGCGCGCCTTTGGGGGGTTCGCCCGCCGGAAGCACTGACGGCGACTTCCGGTCAGTGCGCGACGCGTTGTCGCCGTCGCAACCTCGTTCCGCGTGGCGTGAATCGGCGACCCGTGTTTGACGGCGCTGGCGACGTCAAGGTCCCATTTACGAGCGTGACCGATGATGACTGCATGCGCCGCTCACGTTTGCCTCCGATACACACAACAACACGCGCGGGCTTCGGACTTCGGGGCGTGGTCGGAGCATCGACCGACATATATAGTCAACGTTGCATCAGTCTCGCAAGCCCCTGGTTGAAAAAAAAAGTATTAGGACATTTTGGTGCGCGTCGATAGCGACATTTTTGGGAAGGGATGATTGGTTGGTTGGTTGGTTCACTGGCGATATTCGCAACTTCAACGCTTCATATAGATGGCGGGGCGGTAGTGCCAAGATGGCGAAAGAGACCGGGATAGATTATCCAGGATTTCCCGTGCGTCTGTCTTGCTTCGCTGACGCTGGTCAGTGGGCTAAAATTAATTAATTTGGCTACAAATACGAACCGGTCAGGGCAGGGGCATATCGCGGGTGACGGAGATGTTGACGTGCGTTAGGAAAATGAGCATGTTCCATGGCTTTTTAAAAGATTCGAAGCGGAACACGAAAATTCCTAGATGAATGCGCTCGCTTTATCCGTTAAGACTGCACGGTGCATGAACAAAGCGGTTCCAAGGCCGATAGTTCCTGCCGCCGTCTCCACGCGCCGTCCTCACTCCTCGGCTTCTTCCTTCGTCCGCGAGAGGGCGAGCGGCGAGCTGGAGTTGCAAATAGCAAACTCACAAAAAGACGAGCGCCATGGCGATGCATTTTTGGCCATTCTTAACATTCTCCATCATATCGAACCTGCGGTCAGATTTAATGGGAAACAGTCACACAGGAATGCCAAACGATATTCGAGCAAAGAGTAGCGCACAAATTACTTAGATGCTCGCCTCGCATAATGTGGACACGTATACAGCGCTACACGGTTTAGATTAAAAATAAATACATAAATTTTGTAAAGCCACGATAATGCTGTTTGTGTAGGTGAGTTATAACTTATACGGCCATGGGGACATAATATCTTGGGAAAATCGTGTCGATACGTCGGATAGTTAGACTAAAATCTGGAATGAACTTTTAATTAGTGAAAATAATCAAATGGTTCTAATTAGGAGTAACATTTAGAAAGACCCGAAGCACAGGGAAATAACTGGGGGTGCGCTAAAGTTACCACTCGCACTCGTGGAGCATGCTGGTCCAAAGCTGGCGATGCGAAAACACGGTTGGTAAGAGGCGGAAAAACCGCGCGTGCGTGTTTTCGCACCCGCAGCCTGCGCCTGTTACACTAACTTACCACGCTCTCCGAATCCTTCTGAAATGAAGTGATTTAGTAAAATACAGTCTGTGCGCAGGGGAGCTAGTGGAAGTTTATCCTGATGACTTTAATCCGAGTTTTCGACGACGCTCACCAAATTTGTAATAGGAACCATACGTTTATGTTCACTAATTAAAAATGTTAATTGCACACAAAATTAGTTAATCAACCAACTTATCGTGATGATTAGCTACATATAATATGTCCCTCTGGCCATATAACCCACTTGCAGAAACCGGATTACTAATCCGAGTTTTCGACGACGCTCACCAAATTTGTATTAGCAGCTATACGTTTATGTTCACAAATTAAAAAAAAAAAGTTAATTAAGACATTTTAGTTTATTAAACAACCTATCGCGATGATTAGCCACTTATGATATGTCCCCCTGGCCACATACCTCACCTGCAGACACCGGATTAGTGTAGCTTTCACGGCTTTTTCGAGAAAACTCTGAACCCTTTTAAACAAAAGCACCCTGTATATTGTGGGCAAGGTCACAAACGAAAAGACATGACAGCCTCCGTGGTTTCGTACATAACTACTGGTTGAACTTACTGGACTCTTATATATCCTCACAGGAACGTCTCTTTAAGCGGCGTTCAACCTGCAACGTCACCTGACGTGCGACAGTAAGGGGACATCCGGAGTGGTCAGGCCCTTTATTGAGACGAAGGGGCGCGACGCTCCACCGGTTCTTGTGGGGGTCCCTCGTCGGGGGTCTTTGAAGAGACTCGACATATGTGACGAGAGCCACGGAAAGGTCTCAAGGGGTTAACGTACGCCGCTCTCTGCCACAGCCTTTATGCATGGGAACTACGTCTATCTTTTTCTTTTCTTTTTCGGAGGTTTACTTTTATGTCGACGTCGGTGGTTTGGTGACGCGTTGGACTGTCCGTCTTCTCACGGTCTTCTCGTCTTGGACCAGCTGCTACCGGGTTCATTTCGCGCTTATAAATTGACTGAACGACGTGCTACCTCCACGAAGGAAGCAACGATTTTACTATACTCAGATTCAAGTTAAGAGTGCGCCACACTGATACCTTCACAAATGCTGTGATCCGATGGCACCAGTCAAGTAGATCAAAAAGTGCACCGTCACGGTGCGTTGTGTAGACCTCATTAACTGCAGTAAAACGGATAGGTGGCCTAGTTCGGTACATGTTTAACTTGTAAAGCGCCTCCATAACCTCGGGACCAGAATGTGCTGTTCGCCTCATGTGTACCCAAAGTTCATTACAGACGCGCAAAGGTTGACAATGCTCAGTGGACGTGCTGTGCTCCGGATATTGTTAAGTTTGGCAATTTCCGTCACCGCTCTAATTGGCCACGAACACGGAGCCGAATATTCGCCGAGGATTTATTTATTTATTTACCCTCAAGGTACGAGGTACCTTGAGGGTAAATACATGAACTCAGCTCTGTTACGCCACGGCGTGGTGGTGGCGCGTTGGGCGCACTTCCTGTCTGGGGCTGTGGGCGGAAGTCACCATGCGGGACGTGCATTCCTGTGTTGCTTTGGAAGAAACCAGACAAGAATCTGCCTTCTCGTCAAAACGCCGCGACTGGGGCTGTACCAAAAGAGCCGGGAAAGGTTTGAAGGTCAGTTTTCATGTGTTTTCTGCCTGCTCGGTTCGTCCGGAGAACGTTGATAGGTGCTGTGGAAAATAAAAACCTGACGCCGTCGGACTACGATTTCTTGTGCGAGAAGCACTTTGGGTTGAATTCAGGGATACTTGTGTTCGTCAAATTTATTTGTTTTGTTCCAGTATGAACGCGGGAAAACTACAAAGTTGTACGGACCACCTCCGGGCTACGTTCAGTGCGTCTTCAAGTTCAAACGGCCGCCTGATTGCTCGAACAGTCGTTTGCTCTCAAACGTTTCTGCTTGTTGTCATCTGTCTCTTTCAAAGACAGCGGCCGGTCGACCAAACGTCCGGTCATTGCGATAAAAGTAAGTGCAGGCCTCAAAGAGACTTTTACTTAAGTTTGAACATGGGTTGGGGTAAGTATAGGCTTGGTGTAAACAGTAGATACATGGAGATTTTGATCATTGTTACCAGTGGCCATCCCAGACTTCTTATGCCTGATTCACTCGGTTCGATTCTGCTTGCGATTTTCAGTATCGACGTCGACCATCTCAGCTACGGTTCATGCTATTGCAGCCCGAGCGACGTCGCGACTGAGAATAGCGAGCCGAATCTCATCATATGAACCAGGCTTCAGCGCCCGTTCTGCGGCGTCCACGCGGAATGAATCGCCGCATGTCGCATTACTTACGCGACGTTTGGCGGTGTAACGAGCCTCGTTAATTTTCTTGAGGCCGCTAAAGTAGTGAGACATTGCCAGGAAGACGTAGAAATCAACAATTCTAACGCTGAAAAAGAGCACGGGGACCCACACCGACGCCGACAACATCACCTTTCAATGGTTTGTTTATGGGCGACGGCGAGTTCTTGCCCACACCCCATCGTGCATGCGCGGCGGCGGTGGCGTCCGTTTGGGGCGCTCCGGTTCATTTGTAAACATGCTTTGGTCTATTAATACTATGTACATCCGATCCCCATCCGCAGACTTTGTATCCACGTCCGAACCACATCCTCATCGTTCTTAACACTTGCCTGCTCATTTTTGTCTGCGAGGAACCTACGTCAAAATTTTATTTTAAACGGGCAAAATTCAATAAAGTAAGACAAAAATATTTTCTCAACTCTCAGGTGTCATGTTTCGCTTTAAATCAGAACTTCTGGTCTGAGTCCCACTGACGCGCAGACGCCAAAGTTGATGGAATGATACCCATCGTTTTTATCACTTTTGTCACTGCCCATCAAACTATCGTCTGATTCCTAAAAATCAGAAAGGCTGAAAAGATTCGTCATCACATAAGCATGAACATTAATCCCTTTCAGAAAGAATGTTTTTTTATATATCTTTGTCAGCTAAAGCAGACCTCCGTACCAAAGCCATGTTGTTTTAACGTAAACGCTCACAAGTGACTGCTTTTTTTTTTTTCTTGTCTAAATGAAGCATTTTTCTCCCGTCAAAAGGCAAAATAAACGAGCAAACTACCGAAGGCAAATGGAGCAACAAGGTGGTTTTGCCGCGTGCCAGGGAGAACGCTGAACAAACGGCGAAACCGAAACTCGAGTTACACGCGTGGACGGTGCTTTATGGTCTTTAAGAGGTGGTACGAGTGATGCTCCTTATTAGCAGGTAAGTGGTTAAATTATTGTATCCGAATCCGATTCGACATCCGCGCATTCATGTTAGATTATAAAATCAAGCGTGAATAAAAAAACACGCACGAAAAGAGTGCCTCTATGCCGTTTGCTTATATTTGTACAAGACCTCTTACTTGTACGAATATGGTGAAAGTCAACTTATTATATCTTGTTTTATCGTATTTGTTTTATAAGCAATCCTTCTTCCAGAAACACTTTGCGTCGCTGGAAAGCTAATCGTAGTTATGAGATCGTCCTGGGATCTACGACATTCTGCCAGAAGATACGCTCAAATAGAAAAAAACAACAAAAAAAACTTTCGTTTAAGTAGACGCGTATTTTATAAACATGCAAATATATTGAACAGACAGACTATAATAACATATTGTGTCATTTTATTTAGGTCAAACAATGAAAAGAGTGGGAGCGGAAAGGTGGTCCCTTACCGCAGCGAAGTACTCGTATATATACTGGCAAGACGCGAGTAGATCACTGGGAAAATATCGCAATATTCAATCATGGCAACACCTCCTTTCGGTCTCAGTTTTAAACGACCCCGAACTGCGTGGTCCGAACAGCATATATATCAACAAATAACCAATTGTCAAAAAAAAACACAGGACATTAAATTACATTTTACTTGTTGAGAGGCTTCTACTTTCTTGTGGCTTGTGACTTTTCGGGTGTTTTTTGTTTTTTTGCCAAAGAACGTTTTCCGCTTTTTTCTCTTCCAAACAAGAACACGCTTTTCCAGGACGATTGACGCCCCTGAATTTTTTACTTTTGTAGAAACAGCATTTTTAGCGAGATAGAATGCTCTAAAGCGATCTCTGACGAGAATCAGGATTTTCTTGGCGTAAAGAACAATTTTCTCCCGATTGGCGCCTTTTCTCCATGGCAGCAATTTGCTCCCGCGAAACATTCGAAGATGCACTTCATAGGATCACTTATCTATTCACTCTACACTCTGCAGTCGCCAACGTTTCTGGGGCGCCCCAGCAAAACCGTAGATCCAGAACCACGGATATCCGCATCCGATCCGCATCCGATCAGCATCCGTAGCATCCTGCATCCGCCGAGCCGCGATCCGCCAAATCTGATTCATTTTTATCCGCATGCCGCCAGTTGACAGCGGATATCCGCGGGTAATCCGAAAGATATGCAGGGCTCTTCTCTCTATCAGCTTTTATAGGGGCTCTCGTCCGACATACATTGCGGGTGTCTCGGTAGAGCGGCTCGATGTTGGTAAGGAGGGGACCGAAAAAGGCGTGACGTCACGATTGGTGGCTGTAGTATCTTCTGACGTCACAAGTTTCGTCGAATGACGAAAGGACAGTGTGTGTAACAAAATCTGAGCTTCTCAAATTAATTTCCTGATGAAATCTTAGTTATTTTGGTTGGATAATTTAGCAGCGTAATTGAAGGCACGTAAACTTGCGCGAGGCGTGAAGAGAACGATCGATAATTTTAGGCTGGAGAGGCCCTTTAAAGTGCCATTGATATCTCCAACATCGATATTTTTGTAATATTATTGCAAACGCCTGATAATGATTCCCAGGTATCGCCATAAGAAATATCGTACTTGAAAACTGCGTATTTGCAGAGAAAGAAAAATAAATAAAGGGCCGCGATGTGCAAAGCAAGCACTGTTTATCTACACGTCTTAAATATCGTGAACCTTGCATCACTACCCACCATGTGCGGCCAAAAACGTCACTTTGCGGATTTTACTAGCTAGCCGAATTTCTAATATACATCATATATTTCTTATCTCGAGAGATGAAGACTATTTTGTATTTTATTTATTCGCATTTAAAAATTCGGCAGAAACCGTTAAGACTGCTTACGTCTAGGAATGCGAAAACATTCTTACACGCAACCCATTCCTACAAGCAGAGTGCCACGTTTTCCTTTTGCACACGGCGCTCCAGCGGTGACTTCACGCTTCCCCAGTGCGCAGGCGCGGCGAACCTCGCCGGCTTCACGACGGTTTCCGCTGACGAAGCATCTGCGTTGCCATGCTTTTCTTTGTGTTTTATTTCTGAGGCGCGTCTGCTTTTCAGCCATTGAGAATTTATACTGTGCGTTTCGCTCACCCAATGGGAATTCACGTGCCGTTTCGCTCAGCCAACGGGAATTTAGGTGCCGTTTCGCTCAGCCAGCCAATGGGCCATTTAGGTGCCGTTTTGCGCAACCCACTGGGTATTTAGGTGTCGTTTTTCGCTGCTACAGGACATCAAATAAGGCTGGCTTCGCTCCATGGGACAGTTAATGTTTTCGCATTAGAAAATTTTCAGAAAGCTTGATTTGAAACGTCCGTTCGAATCTATGACGTAGAAGCGAAATGGTCCACACTACTTTTTGAATGACTTCAACCTGGAGGTGTCGTTTCACTTTTTCTCTTTCCCCCTCATCATTCATGGGCAACAAAAGTATTTGGGCACACACTGCCACCCTGTCGAATCGCGAGTGTATCCTCGAAACCTTTTTTCGCGTGCAGACGGCGCGTTACTTTTCAGTGGCTCACCTTTTAGCAGCGTCGGTCTAAGACGATTTTTAAGAAGGCAAGGGAAAAAAACGACGTGTAACAGCCCTTAGTGAGCGACGTAAGGGGCGATGTCGCAAAGGTGCTGTTTGAGAGGTTATTTGAGAGGTTATCCTGCACCGAAAAGGAACAACTCGTCCGAGCTGTCCTCAACATCCCCGTCGCGCGCACCCTTCTCAACGCCCTCAGCACAGCCGCCGGGTGCCGCCATCTTGAAAGTAGGAAGAAAAGGCCAGATAACGCCGATGTTTCGCCATTTAACACTTCTGGTCTCTGAATTTTATTTTTCAAAGGCAGCATCGCAGTGGTTTTACAGCCGTCGTAAAAAGCGTATTTTATGAATGGCAATAATAATCACTACAGAGTCCAGACATGCAACTTGCTATACCTCTTAACGTTTTCAAAAATGCATCGCCAATTACGTCACCAAAAAAGGAAGCGAGGAGGGGCTCAAATTGTGGGACAGGACACAAACTTTAACAAGTTATTTCTCGCGCTAGATTTTTTTCGCTATGATATTTTTTATGTTTTATTACACGCTTTTGAAGCGTTTGAGACGCTAAAAAATATCGATCTTGGGGTTGTCATTGGCTCTTTAAAGGGGTCATGAAACGATATCGTACTGGAATGTTCATGACATTTGTAGAGGCGTACTGGTCCTAGGCCTGGCCCAAGTATACTCTCACAGACCGCCACTGATGCACAAGCTTATTTGTCGTGGTGAAATTGCGAGGATAAAGGGACTATTTCTTTCAGTCTTGCCTTCGCAATGCTTGATGACGTAATTGTGGGGCCCAAACCACCTACCTTACGACGGTCGAGGCGCGGCTCGCGGAGAGAAAATACCAAGTTGTGTGTATGTTTATACGAGCTAGAACCTGGTCTGCCTCAACGGGCGACGAGTCTCCCAGCTGTAGATGAGAGAATGTTAGCACAGTGCTAGTACAACCGCTGGCCTGGGGTCTTCAACGTGCATCACGCACCGAGTGACACAGACCGAACGCCAGTGCGATGCTCATCCGGATCGAAACGGGCACGGGTGGGGATTGAACCCAGGATCCTGGGTTTTGCAGCGTGAGCTTTGCTTCACGCCTGCTCCGAGGCTGCTGTGCGCTATCTGGTGTTCCAAGGAACGGCGTTCCTGGAACGCGTCCTTTAGGAGGAACGAAGGAACGCCGCCGTTCCATTTTGCATCGGTGGAACTGGAACGGGAACTCGTTACATTTTTACGGGAACGGAAGAAGGAACGGCGTTCCTTTTTCTTCGTCCAGTGGGGTCATTTTTATTTTATTTTTAAAAAGGAAATTCTAAAAAAGTATTACCGTAAAACAATATCTTTACGAAGAGCAGGATCTCGTTAAGTTTTTTGTTACTTAGGGTTTATTTTGTGGGGTCCTCGCTTGGTAACAGTAGGGTGCAGGAGAGCTAGTGAGCATGGATTCTCTTTTCAGTGCCCGAGACTGCGGTACAGAAATCAAAACATTTAGTCGAAGGAAAAAGACAGAAAAAGGGACGTCTCAAACTCAGCTACTTTCTTTGCTTCCACGAATCCTCATACACCCAGAAATCTCAGGCCGACTGCAGCCATCACTGAACTTCTACAAAGAAACCTACAGTTACACCAAAAGATCAGGTTACAAGACATCAAACGCACCCTTGTACCCCAAACATTGGCCAGATGCACAACAATTAACCTTCATTCCTTCTCCTCTTCTCCCACCTTCAAACTCGACAACGAATTCAACCTTCACGAAGAGGGACTGGTGGTTTTCAAGACTAACCTTCCAAAAGCTCTACCCTCTTCTCCACTTGCTCGTCTTGCGGACAGCAACATCGAGAAGCAAATGTTGTTAAGTTCGAACACGGGAGTTTGTTAGATTGAAACGTGTGAGGTTGTTGCAAAACGCTCGTGCAATGTGGGGCAAAAGTACATTTGGCTCGTCTGCATAGCACACCACAAACATGAATTTGGCAAAACGCTGAGATTTTTAAAAGTGAATATATCAACAAATGAAACCTTGCTTTCGCTTGTTTTCTTCTCCTGGTGTCCTTCCATCACGGCATTCAAATTCGTATGTTGCTATTTGATAGGATAGATAAAAGAAACTTGGTTTGATCTAAGTAAATATGGTAATTAGCAAAATACAAATGTAAGTTGAATATGTAACGTATATGTAACGATACGTTCCATTTTTTAAACTGTAACGGGAACGAGTTCCTTTCTCGCAGATGGAACTTGTAACGGGAACGCGTTCCAAAAATCAAGAGGAACGAGGAACGAGCTTCCGTTCCTCTTTTTGAGGAACGTGTACAACACTGGCGCTAGCCCACTCGGCCACCAATTCCCCAGCGGCTTATGGATTGGACACAAGAACTGCGTGAGCACTCGACTTCGGCTCGTAACAGTCAATACCTCGGCGGGTAGTGGCTCGTGTCCAACCACTGCGGTGATTAGAATAGCCGAACTCTAACAATGCTGGAGCTCAGCACGCGTTTTCTACTTAACCAACCACAGTGCGTGGCTAGGATAGCACCAGGCCACGTGGTCGCTTGTTCTGGCTCCGAGTTGAGGAGATGAACGATGCTCATATTTATTGATATTTTGGGGGCTTTTGGCGACTGTCATTGCCTAGAAATAAAGACAGGCAAGTTTATTCAGTTATTAACGTTACGGAGTAATTCTAAGCAGTATTTAGCGAAAAAAAAATCGTTTCATGGCTCCTTGAAGATCTGACTGGTAAAAACGTAATGGGCTTTTAAGGGGACCGTGAAATAAATTTTGTGCAGAGATAAATTTGAACTTTACTGATCGCATATTGTTTAGTGCGGCAAAATAAAACTAGTACACGAGGTTGAAAGCCAAACGCCTGCTTTTCGTATACGAAAATTTGAATATATAGCGGACTATTCCGTACCTCCTTCCCTTCAAAGGCCCTTTTCATCGTGGTGTATCCACGGGGCCAAAAGGACGTCAGCCGAACCCAGCTCACGCATTGGACACGAGCACGGCGTCACCCAGCAATCAATCCGTCGACGGATATTTTGAAGTCGAGTTCGTGGCCAATGAGTTCCGTGGCGGCACTTATCGTAACTTGCGGAGCAGGCACGTAGCCAGGATTTTGTTTCGGGGGGGGGGGCGCCGCCGCATGACAAAATGCCGTATGAGGGGGAGGAGGGAGAGGAGGTCCCAGCAAAATGGAAGATTTCGGGAAACGGGGGGGGGGGGGCCGGGCTCCATGGGCCACCCCCTGGATACGTGCAGGAGGACAAGTTCCGTGGTGTGGCTTAAAAAGCACGGTGGAAGCTTGGATTCATCGCCTCCAGTGCCCAAGCACATCACGACCGCGTGATTTCTCATTTCGCTCTTCAGTTGTGGATTGAGACTACGGAGGAAGACGTGGAGAGATCCATTTCATGGTTAAGGGAGGAAGCAGACTGTTAAATCCCGAGGGTCAGACCAGACACTTTGTTTTAATACATTGGTAGGCGGATGA